>VZTL01074105.1:810-13456 GCA_013400535.1 Scopus umbretta | reverse complement strand
AAAAAAGGGGGGGGAAGGAAAAAAGGGAAAAAAAGGGGGGAAAAGGGGAAAAAAGGGGGAAAAAGGGGGAAAAAGGGGGAAAAAGGGGGAAAAAGGATAGAGAAAGTATTTTGATACAACACAGACCAACGAACTTAAAAATATAGCACGAGGTGATAGGATGCACAATCATTTCAAATACCCATCCCAATTTCCATTATTTCGGTACAAATGACAGGAAAGCTCCAAAGTATGCATTTCAACGATCTCTAGGTTTACTCAAATAAAGGAGACGTAATCACCTCCCCATGCTCCTATTTTTCCCTTCTTCCTCACGTCTTGTGAGTTCAAGTTGAAGGACAAACGGGTGATGCTTTCAGGGGCCCCAGTACAACGGAACTGAGCGTAGATCCTCAAGGTGACTAAGCGTAAGGACAGCCTTCCCCCCCGATGCACTTGCTCCAAAATGTTAAAGGGCTTCCGCTGTCCTCAGGTCTTCTGTGGCACAATCTACCCGCAATTACTATTGAATTGTCTTTTGTAAAGGAAGCAACTATCAAGAATGTCAATATCCTCTGGATTTTTTATCTTCCCAACCCTGTAATTAAAGTCTCATTAATTTACTGTCGCATGCTGTAGCACACGAAGAAGTCGGGAATAGACACAGGGGACCACACGATTACAATGGAGACGAGATACTTTCAATGACTAGAAAGCGTAGGCAGCATTCATTTTGGGCACAACGAGATTAACAAATAGCAGCTGCTTTTCAGAACAATTCCACTCTTTTCCGTTTTAGAAACATGCATAACAGCAGTTCCCAGACCCTGACATGTGTACACAACTGCACGCTTTGAACCCCACACCTTGCCTGCGTATGCAAAGGCCAGCACAAAAGCGAGAGCCTGTGCAACCTTTCCCACCACCCACGGCAGCACCAAGCAGACTACCGCTGGCAACCGCTGCTTCAGAAACCCCATCTGGTTACATCGGGACAAGTTATGCAAAAATAAACCACCTGACAGGATTATGCTGCCTGATTCAATTGTCTGTGATCCTCCTCCTCCTCCTCCTCCTCTTCCTCCATCCTTCTCTGCAGACTCTGCAAAGGGGATGGCATGTCCTAGAAGGAGAGCTAAACAAAGGACTCTAGGTTGACAGATTCTCTGGATGGGTGGCTTGCACAGATCAGACACACCTGAAAGATGAGCCAGAAATGTGACAAACAACGGCTCTAAGAAATTCAGCTGCAGCAGGTGAAGAAGTTACCTAGGCAAGACGACCTTGCCTCCACTGGACATTAAAGTCTCTTAACAGAGAACGCAGCCTGGAGCACCCATGAACATCTCAACCATTCCCCCTTGCAGATCACAGTGAAGGTGAGTTTGCGCTAATAGGCAAGGCTCAGACTAATGAATCATGGGCAAACCGATGCCCCCCCCCCTTCAGCATGACAGCGGTGACAAGATCTTACACTCCTACAACTACAAATACCAGCTGGAACCCAACATTATTTCTGCAACAATACCAGCAATACAACCCCGGTCTCTCAAGTACGTACCTCCTGCCCACAGCCTGAAAGCACCTACTACAGCTTCCTTGCTCCTTCCCGCACTTTGTGTTCAGTGCTACATCATTATTTTTATTCATACTACTTTTTCCAAAATTAAAACAAAAATTTGTACAATAACATAAAAAATGGACAAAATAATTAAATGTTATATTACATGTCTTCACAAAGCAGTCTAAGTTATGCTGTCTTACTCTGCTAGGCTACCTTTGTAGAGAGAGGCCTGGAATGTAATAAAAACAGAAGAACTACTCTGACACCTTCTGGTGAGAAACCCCGTAACAAACACCACCCTTGTTAGCAGCAGCGATGTGTACACAGACAAGAAAACTGTGCTCTGAAATTCATCTCTAAGCATTAGCTACAATGCAGAGGCAGCACTAAGCAAGAAAAGGAGTCACTGTAAATCATAAGCCTCTCAGTCATATAATACCCTCAGAGGGTAAAGGCCAAATTAAAAAGAATTAAAAATTTTAAAACACACAGTATATAAAGAAAACATATATTTTTATATTCACATCATCTCCATAATCATATCCATTGTTAACTGTTACTCTTAACCTGCTATTTAGTACCTTAATAGTAAGAGATGTTTTACTTTTTCTGACAGTGTTGTCAAGTAGACTCACGGATTCCCTACATGCCATCGCTGCCTCAGACTGCATTCTGCCTGAATGAATAGCAATAACCAGCATCCTTTACCTGAGTAATCAGCTAAAAAACTACCTACCCACATCACTTACACTAGGTTAATCATTCTCAAACCTTCAAATTGAGACTAAGTAGAAATGCAGTTCCCTACTCCTATGGAAAGTGCAACATACAAGGAAAATGGCTTCTATCCATTGGGGCATCCGTACAGCCTCCAGGTATGAAGTATCCTACCGCACCTGGGGGGTGCAGGAGGCAGGGTACCACGTTAATGCGTTACTACAGCTGAGCCTGCCTAACCCTGCTCTTCCCTAGCGACTATTTTCAAAAGCACTTATTGGAATATTAGTTTGAAATGATTAGCTCCAGAAACACCCAATCTTCTTCCCTGGCAAAATCATCTGTTTGGTGCAATGGTTTATAAGGTTTGTAAGAACAAGAAACAATTAATTGACTCAGTACAATAGCAAAATGACATCACATTTACATTTGCACAGAACAAACAGTACTGCGGTCTACCTACATTAGAAGATGAAGCTCAAGAAGTTCACAAAAACAATTATATGACAAACTGCTTGAAAGAAATAAGGACTTAAGTCTAGTGATCCAGCACTTTCCTTGAGTCCTGTGTTGAGTAACAAGACTTACGGCTGTAATATCTTAACATCATCCACCCCCACCAGAAATACAAATACTTACTTAAATCCAGCTGAATTAATATTGTTGGAAAAAGTACGTATTCTTTGTAGAGAAGTGCATCTATTTATGGTATGTTAAAAAAACTATTCACTTGTGAGTTTAAATTATCACTTGAGTAGTAGTCCCAAATAAAATTAACATGGCATTAGAAGAGACCTTTCCATACCTGAAAAAGCCTGACATTGCAAACCTGAATCTTGAACTTAGAGTGGTCTCCTATCTGCTAAGAATTTATTTTAAAACACAGGAGACGTGCTTCCACAGGGACCAACTTGGTGCTGGACAAAGTTCTCCTTACATTACTTAACCTTGCATTAGAAAAACATTCCTTCCCTATTTGACCCTAAGACCTTGCTCATTTATCATCAGTACTAATTGAATTAGTTTCATAAGCCTCGCTGTAAAGATCTTCTTTCCTTTTGTGTGAAATGTGCCTGGTTATTGCTCACAAGTTCATATTCTTGAAAATCATACTAATTTCCTCCCCCAACGCACTACAGTTTGTGCAACAATATTTGTCGCTAGGATGTCACCTGTCTCAGACCTGAGCCTCAGTTCCCATCTTAGAGAAATTATGAAAATACTACCCAATGAGACCTTACTAGTGCCCTTAATAAAGAGAAAACACTAATCTAGGTGTAACTGCAGGACAGATGCCACCCATCTTTCATCTGATACCAATCTTTCCTATCATTGATTGCTAACCCAAAAGTGAGTGTAAGCATTAGAATTAATATAAAAAAATGTAGAATATGGAAAAGATTAAGATCTATACTCAGTTATTTAGAAAAATAGCCATGTTTGTTGTTTATCTGACATTCAAGTTAGAAACTAACAACATGCAACTGGGCAAAGAACAGTTCCCAACAGTCTCATTAACTATGCTAGCTATATTTGAAGTAGCATAAGCACACATAGTTCCATGGGTATCCTGAGAATACAAGGATGCTGCCCAGATGTGTAGGGATGGGATTAGGAAAGCTAAGGCACAGCTGGAGCTGATTTTGGTGAGGGCTGCAAAGAACAGCAAGAAGAGCCTTTATACATACATTGGCTCAAAAAGGAAGATTAAAGAAAATGTACCACCTCCAGTAAATAAGACAGGAGAGCTGACGACAACTGACATGGAGAAGGCTGATGTACTCAACAATCACCTCTCCTATGAAGAAAGGCTGAGAGAGTTAGGGTTATTCAGCCTGGAGAAGAGAAGGCTCTGGGGAGACCTTTTTGTGGCCTTTCAATATATAAAGGTGGTTTATAAGAAAGATGGAGAAGGACTTTTTACCAAGGCTTGTCTTGACAGAACAAGGGGCAATGGTTTTAAACTGAAAGAGGGGAGGTTTAGGTTGGACCTAAGGCAGAAGTTTTTACGGTGAGGGTGGTGAGATGCTGCGACAGGTTATCCAGAGAAGTTGTGAAGGCCCCATCATTGGAAGTGCTCAAGATCAGGCTGGATGTGGCTTAGAGCAACCTGATCTAGTGAAAGATGGCCCTGTCTGTGGCAGGGGGGTTGGACTAGGTGATCTTTACAGGTCCCTTCCAACACAAACCATTCTACAATTCCATGATACTTCAACTATTGTTATCCAAATCAACTACAATGACACAAAAATAAGTCTTTTTGCTAGAGCTCTAAAAAAAATTCTCTCTTGATTTCCATCCACTTACCATAAATCATCTGTTTTCTATTAGCAAGGTGCTAAAATATTTTCATCCATTTAGCAGTGACATCACAAGGGACATGGCTGTTGGAGAAGACCATGTAAAGCCCAGAACTCACTTCTGGGTCTGTTGAGACTGCACTTGGAGAGTGGGAGGAAGTAAAGCTATATTATCTCATTTCCAAGCAAATATGTTGCATCTCTTTACATAGCTATGCCCGAGAGAAAAATCAAGCAGAAAGACTGGATGTTTTCTGAGACAGATTTTAAACAAGCTGGCACTGCATCAGTTGTAATGATCCAACTATTCCTGGTCTCCTCCAAGAGGAAGTCACCTGGCAAGAAGGAGAATCTTACAGGTGACAGATGCTATCACCTGCAACATTTTCTGTGTAAATAAGTTGACCATTTTCTACCACTTTTTTTTAGCATTATAGCATTATGTGCTAACATGTCTACAAGCTTGGAAAATATTTCAATTCCAACTACTCTAATAAAAAACAAACAAAAAAAACCTAAAAGAACAACACGCAAAAACAGGGATGAGGCATAGGTTTTTGCTTTTTTAAACATGTCTGCCAAGTACAATGAAGACACTCGAATGTCAGCAAGAATTCTACACAAATAGTGATCAATTTTCTGACTGGAGCCAATTATTCCTAGAGGACAGACAGGTAAAATAACCAAGCAATTTCAGGCTCTAGAGGCAAGTAGCGTGTCAGGACTCGATTCCTCCCAATCACACACAGAACAACTGTGGTCAATTAAGCACTAACCCAAAATGTTAAGATCTGATCAGGAGGCTTATAAAGAGACAGATTGTGGGGCCCCCTCTGACCTTAATATTTCAGCAAGGGATCACAAACATAGAGAAGAGGAGAAATCCAGACATTTCAAAAGATTTTGCCAATTATTTTCTTAGTTTACATTAAGCAAAATGTCAGTAGAAATGAAAGCCTGTTCAAAAAAAAAAAAAATCACAACTTAGAAAATGGTAGTGTGGTGGAGCTACCACCCTGAGGGAACTGTACATGGATTCAGAGAACATGTGCCAATTTATGACAGTGTGACACCAAATCAATCCAGACCAAATGTTAAAACGCAAGTAATCTTCACAGACAAAAATACTTCTAAAAAGTTTCTGGTTAGTAAGGACTCACTTTTCCTCAAAGGAACAGAAAAGCTCATCCGTGAAGTTGAGACAACTCTTCTGAGTGATGACTTCACTGCTCATTAGAGAATTATATCATTAAAAAGAAGTGCCTGTAATACCAAACAGTATTTTAAGTGTAAAAACCGTCAACATATCAAAGAAATTGTCCTTCCTTAATTGGATTGTGTTTGGAACAAGTCAACAATTTTACACATTTATTTATGAAATAACATGAATTCTCAGTACCCATGAAAGCAGTGCAGCCTCTCTTTTCTCCTCATCATAGCCACAGATTCAGGTGACTTTAAATTTAATAAAGGTCACAGGAAGAATTGAAATCCTTGCTACCCAGCCTTTTACCATCGAGGAACCAGCTGCTTCTGCCAATATGATCTGTTGCAAAGTAGAAAATATTAGCATACAGCTTCAGAGTTATGGTCCCTTTGGATGAACTGGGACACTTTCACCTCAGATACTAAGTCAGGCATAGCAAAATTAAACTGCCTCTGCTTCCGAACAGTTCATATCTCAGAGATTCTTTGGCCATCTTTTGAGCTGGAAAGTGAACTACTTTGGCAGTAAAAGCTTTTATTCCAAGTAAATTATGTGACATAAGACAAATTTTGTGGCTGAAGAATTTACAGAGTCCTAGTTATGTGCACGTGGTTAGTTATATGCATTTGTGTATCTGCTTAAAAAGCAGGCTTCCATTTTGCACTACCTACAGTGGCCTCACTATAACTTCACACAGAGCATGATATCAAATTCTGTCTTAGGTATTTAGTCTTCCCTGCATTGCAAGGCCACACCAGCAGAGAAAATTTATTATTTCCACATCAGCCAAAAAAGCTACAAAAATTACTTCAAAGTATACGCAACTCACCTTATTACAAAAAGAAAATAGACTGTTAATTAATTAATGTAATTAATTAAAGTAAGTTAGCATTTGCTGTTACTGTCAAACCTGATGAAAAGTTTGTTTTATAACATACATTCAGTGAATCATGTAAGCAAAGGTGCAGTTAGAACAGCTACAAAATAAATGGAAAAAGACTTTATGGAAGGAGCACCATCTTTCCTCGCGCACCACTGCTATGAATAATGTCTTCATGAGCCTGAACTGCTTTCTCCAGTGGATATTCAGAGCCTACAATTGGTTTCAGCCAGCCAGCTTCTATTCCATCAAGGAGTGCTGTTGCACATTCATGCCTCTCCTCCTGCATGTAATAAAGACACCATTTACCACAAGGTCTTCATATTTTAGAAAAGTGTTGACTATTTATGCAAGTGTTAAACCAAATTTCACAACCCAAAAATGATGTTCTGAGATTAAATCAGAATGTGAAGGAGTGAACAAGCAAGTTACAGTGAAATTATGCTTTCATCTCTACAATTTTAACTGGAAAGAGAGAGGTGTTGGAATAAGCCAACAAAACATTATTTAAAATAAAAATGTTTCTTACCTCAGTTGCAAGAAACAGGCTAACTCCAATTATGCTAGACTCTTTACTCATAGTGTCTCTTGGATTTATCTCAATAGGACCTCTACAGCCCACAACCTGTTACAAACAAGTTAAAAGATAGTTCAAGTTATAACTGTTGAATTCCATTGCCAAGTGCACAAACTAAAGTCTGTGACAAAAAATACTTACCATTACCCTTCCTGCATAGGACAACAGTTGCAAGTCAGTAGCAAGATTGATGTTAGAGAGCATTTCTATTATTAGATCAACTCCTTCCATCCCTGTGTATTCCTATACAGAACATAATATGTTATTTAAATCACTTCAATTAGTGCTTGGGTACCACTGTTTAATTCCTATGTTACAGATAACATACATTTTACAGATTATTGTTTAAATTTTAAATACAGCCTTTGTATTAAGGCTGACAGCTAATAAATTTAATTTTAGCATATTTTGATATACTGAATTATGATATGCTACCATATTGTCATTTGCTGGAACGCAAGAGTTTCTAAATGCCATTGCCTGTGAAGAAAGCTCAGCTTTTCCAGCCTGGAAAAGTTTTGCCTTGTACAGACATGAAAAAAGCAGCACACTATTGCTCCTACGTAGATCTACTTTAAAAAACTTCTGCCAAGAACTGTTCACATTCTGATAGGAAGAAAAGCACATACTGCATCACCTAGCCCTGATACATGCTTACCTTAATTTTATCAATGTAATTAGCTTCTCTGTGATTAAATGCCTGGTGAGCTCCATTTCTCAGAACCATGTTCATGCCTTCCTCAGTTCCCGCTGTACCCAAAACCTTTAAACCATAAGCTCTGGCAATCTGACATGTTGCTATTCCCACCTGAGGGGGGGGGGGGGGGGAGAAAATGGAAAAAAAAAGAAAAATTTAAAAAGTCCTTTTTCTCTTTCTTTCTTAGGATCTTAAATTTTATATATTCTACCAGCTACCTGTAACTTATACATTTAAAAATTTGGCCTGGTAACATTTTTTTTAGCCCTAATAAGTAATTTGGATCTTAAAGATAACCAAATAGTCTTTAAAAAAAGAAAAGATATTTACAGAGGTATAGTGAAGTTTTGTGGGTTTTTTTAATAGCTATCAGCATTTGATATAAATCCATGTAGAATGTTGTCTATCTGTTAAAGTTGGGCCACATATATTTGATACAAAGCCAAAGAAATTCTTCTCTTCACAGAATCACCTGCTATTGATAACACCATTATATACTGCAAGGAAAATCTGCAAGCACAAATTTTATCAACACTACTTTTGCACCTTTCACAAAGAGATTAAATGATATATTTAGAAACCAAATTCTCAGTGTCTCATCTGAGCTTTGCACTCCAGAGGATGTTTAGAGGTGCAGGATGCCTTCATAAAAACCTGACATTGGAGCCAGTGATCACTTGAGGCATACGAATGCCATCTCTTGGTTTTGCTTTGTGTCACAGCAACAGAATGCAAAAGCAAAACGAGGGAACAGCTGACACATACAGTGCCTCCCTGGGACTCAGTCCCAGCTGGTCAGCTTCCTGAGGCTACAGATTCGGCAGCCCACTGTACCAACCATACAGCTAGATACCTCCTCCAGGATATGTGGATATACACGTTTTTATATGGGAGGGGGGTGGGGTGGGTGTGCACAAACAAATAAATAAATACACAAGCAAAGAAGACCAGAAAAACTCCATTCTGTGGCTCTGCTATTTAAATTTGTATGTATGAATAACACACAAAATAAATGGACAGGCTTGTCAAAAAAATCTACCATGGCCATCTGTCTACCCAAACTGTTTGCCGAATATGACCTTGTTTTCTCAATAGCAGGCCATCGGTTTTCAACTACATGAAAAAAAAAACCCACCGTGAATTAACATACGTCATGGCCAGACTGATTTTCAGAGAAAAATTCAAAAGGAGGCACATTTTTAAGAATCATTATGGAAGTCAGCATCACTGCTTTAATTCCTATAACAAAGATTACAAGTCCACAGAGCAACAGATTTGCATTCTATGCTTCTGCAAATCAAAGGCAACATATCTTTTCAGGAAACATGAAATAAGGAAGAACAGAAACATTACATTTAGTTTAAGGGGAAAAAAAAGAGGCTACGATGGTCAATGTATTCTATTATCTTAGAATGAGATCTGAATTTCTCCTCCTGTGAGACTGTCGTAATCACCTTTTTGCTGTCTACCAAATATTTAAGGAAACTTTGCCTGTTTATAGCAGCTGTTTGGTGCATCAGCAGAAGCTGAGCAACAAAGTGCAGAGTATGGGGGATACATTAAAGTAGAATGTTGCGTGAAAGAGATATAAAGTTAGCTTGTTATGTAAAACCAAAGAAAACTATATGTTCAATTTCACATAGTATTCAGGCATGAATTAGATATCCCAGTATCTCTCCTTGTGCAGCCAACTGTTAGCTAATAAGTAAAAATATCCCAGAAATGCATAGTCGCTCTGCACCAGTGATTACTACTCAGAGAACTGAGAACAACTTGTACATATTTTACAATTACAGCTTTCTGCTATTAGTTTTATCTCAGGAAGACCAGTTACAAAGCTTAGAGATCAACTTCCAACTGCAGCAGTGTGTTTATTATGTGACTGTCTGTATTAGGGGCCTTACATAATCATAGCATGCAGTTTCATAGTTATTTGGAATAACAGTGTTTGCTCTAAGAAAAAAGTACCCTGAAGTGTCTCAAAAAAAAAAAAATCTGATTTTGTTAATCCATGAACTGATATAAATGTGACCATAAATCGTATCACAGACAAAAGCACACACAAGGACAGAAATCAGCATTTCTTACAACTTGCCTTCTCAAAATACTTACTCCCCCACTCGCACCATGCACTAGCACACTTTCCCCTGCTTTGGCACGCCCTCTGAATGGAAAAACAGAAAATATTGGCATTATGATTGCAGTACATAATCATTAAGCATCAGATTGCATATACTGACATCAAATCTCATCTTTCACAGTGTATTCCAATTTACGTTATGGCTAAACAGGTATAATCAGCCTCTTTGGGAAAACAAGGAGGCAAAATAAACCGTATCATTTATGAATTTAAGTAATATGCAATTATGGCAACATGCAACTAGCAGTCTGGTACTGAACGTCAGTTCAAGGTCTTCACCTGTTACGAATCTTAAAATAAACCACACTAATTCTAATTATTTTTTCTGTCAAACTAAACCAGATTTCCAGTCCTAAGCTCTCACCTAGCTGACACGGAAGCGTGGCTTTTACTCATTATACTGTCCTATGACAACAGACAGGACTGTACAGAGTCTCTGGCAGAGAGGCTCATGAAGAAAAGAGGTGGGTCTGCTCTACAGCACATTGTCCATTTAATTACGAGATTAGAACTATTCCCGTTTTCCTTCCCTAGCTAAAATACCAACGAGTACAGAAAAAGTTACACATTTTATCACATGATACTTATCAAAGAAGCCTTTCCAGGTCTGTTCTCTTAAGAAGAAATACTTAACAGGAAAACACAGTCATTAGCTTCTAGGTAACGATTATCTGACAAATCCATCAGTATAACAAATTTAACAAGTGTTTTAAACATCTCCCACTCATTGGTGTCCCCCCCCATTTTACAGGACAATGAAATTCGATATTTTAAATATCCAAAAGCAAAATGCACAAACTTAGATTTGGCACCTTACTTTTGGAAAAGAGCGCGATAAGCAGTGAAGTAGGGTATTCCGATCGCTGCTCCTTGCCTGAAGTCCAATTTATCCAACAAAGGAAAGACTCTATTAGCTGCAGCAACTGCATAATCTGCATATCCTCCAGAGATGGTACCAATGGTAAAAACCCTGTCACCTTTCTAGAAAGAAAGAAAGGGAAGAAAACAGAGAAATTAATCATCTCCCTTATTTTTTTTCCTTAATAGACATTAAGAACCAGTTCACAAAAGTTTAGGCTATTTCTAACAGCTCTCCTATTAAAAAATAACCAGTTATATTTGTCACAGAAATTTTTATAAATGCTAATACATACAATCAATGCAACACAAACCATATCATTTCATATACTTAGATTTAAGTGTCATAATTATAACCCCCACTCTACAGTGTAACACACAAACCGACTGTCTCATTAATATTAACGTTAAGGAACCCGAACACTAAAGAATTCCAAATGCAAAAACACAGATTCCAAATGCAAAACCTTAAAAGCTTTTACAAACCCAAAAGAAACATTTCTCGATTATTTTTGTTTAAAAGTGGGTAAAAAAAGATATACTCTTAATATACCCTAAGGCAACTAAATAGTGCTGCTGTTCTTCAACAGGGAATACTCAAAGCAGCAATTCAGTAGGTGATGCAGGAAACGCACCACCTGGCAGTGTGCTGTATGTGGGCGCACCTAGGCGCTTCAGCGCTGCCGACGGAGCGCCAACGCCAGCTGCTGTGGTCCAGGTCAGCATCCAACCTTGCACAAGCCCGCTCGCAGGTCGTCGTCAGTATCCGTTAACATTCTCAGTTACTGAGCTCTGATTTTTCTGCTATTTGCATGTTGATCTCAGTAAATATACAGTGTGTGGACTACATCAGTCTGGCTGGCAGACATCGGGTATTAACTACTGTGCTGCATATCAGCATAGCTGTTTCTCAAGCATTATGAGCATGCAAATGAATGAGCTTGCCTGCTCAGCATTTTCAGGATGTCTGTCTGTGGCACACACTGATCTCATCATCTCTCTCTTTCATTCAAGCGAAGAGCATCACGATTTCCATGAGAAACAAAAAGCACACGCAGCAGATATAGCAAACTACTGATAAGAAAACATGAATAAACATGATTCTTCTCTCTAGATAACCAAAACTCTCACCTCTCCCACAACAGTTACATAAATTCTAAGTCAGGAAATTCCAACACGATTTTAACTACAATTTTTTATGTCTGTCTGAGACCAACAGTCTAGTGACTTGAAAGGAAGAACAGATTTTAAAACTAAATTAGTTTCAGAGATATCTTTTAGCAAACTGATAATTGCCTTCTCCTCTCTCAAGACCTTCCTCCTGAGAAAATCTAAGTAAAATTACTAGACTGGAGTAATAAAGTATTGGAACAGCTTTAACAACAAATATGTAATGTATGGGGCGTTAGAAGTCAGTAAAATAAAAGCTATTTCCATTTCCCAAAAAACTTTACAGAAAATTTTTCAGTTCTGCATGAAATTATTACCTCAAACAGGAAGCATCCAACTTCAAATACTTCTGCAACGCCATAAAAATAGTCTGAACCACAACTTTTGTACACCTTATACCATTGCTTTAAGCAGACAAACTGAAGTGCCTCTTCTGAGACCTCTTAACTCTAGGAGGACAACAGCATTAAAGACTTCCCTACAGTTCAATCTGCAGACTGGATTGCCAATACGACCCCGCTGCTTGCATTTACCAGTCAATGAAGGTGATTTCCCCC
>VZTL01074104.1:121471-147849 GCA_013400535.1 Scopus umbretta | reverse complement strand
GGAAAAAAGAAAGGGGGGGAGAGGACAAGACTGAGAGGTTTACCTGCCTAGGCAGGACCAAAGAGAACTGTAAAAAGCCAACAACTCAAAAATGAAAAAGAATCCAAACAACAGGTTGGAATCATAGCTACACAATACGGAGCCAAAACTGAGGTTTGCTGTCATATAGTTTCAAGAGATAGAAAGAAAATAAAGCATTTGAGCTGGTCTCCAATGAAAACAAGCATCTACAAATGTGATCTGAAAGATATCGCCCCAAACCTCCACCTAGATGATCAGTAAGTGTGGGGCACACGCTGTACCTCTGGGGCAAGCAGCGGCACCGGGGAGCACGAGCTCCTTGGGCACCCCCGAGGAGACCCTCAACGCAGGGCACAGCTGCCGCTCCCCACACCGCAGAGCGGCGAACGCGGCGAGGCCTGGGAAACTCCCGCTTTCTGTTCCATACCTCCTGGAAACATGAGTGAGCAGCAAAACGGTCGATTTTCAGGATGCCCTGGCTAAAAAAACAAATAAAGGGAGAAGTCATCCCCGAGGTGGAGCCTCCTTCGGCAGCCAAGGCGCCGGCTCAGTGCCCAGCAGGCATGAGGGCCATCCAACCCCGCTCCTCTCCGCTGCAATGGTCTGACTTAGGAAAAAAAGCTGCGTGGGAGGAAGCTGTCTACCTTGCTGCATAACCCGTTCCTGCACAGAGCAACCTCTGCAACCACAAGTCGCAGTTTCGTGTCTGTCAGTCTGGCAGAGAAGCAGAGTCAAGGGCTGACGCCAGCCAGAGGGGCTCTGCCAGGCTTGGCTCCACCGGCCTCGTGCCGGGGCGAGCAGGGACGTGGCCAACCTGCTGGGTCACCTGGGCTCTCACCCATGGTTGCTTCACAGTTACCTCCTTAAGCTTTAAAGCATTTCCAGTCGGATTCACCAGCTGCTTGGTTTTTTGTTATCCCCCCCCCTTTAAAAATCTCTTTGCCTCATCTTTCAATGCAGATCCCTTTTTGCTCACTACTTCTGCTTGATATTAGGGTTTTCTTCATTCCTGCCGTTCTTCTGCTTTTTCACTGCATCTTATTCTTGCACTAATGATGGTTTTTAACCTTTATTAGTTTTTGAATCATTGCTAATGTACACAAATAAATTAAAGGCACTATAGGAAGAGGTATGAACATTTGTCTTGAAGATGCAAACATCAGTGATCCTCTCACTTCGCTTCCATGTTGTTCGTAAAATTTACGCATTTGCTTAACATTAGAACAGTCCTTCTTTTCACAGCTCTTTCCAACTGAAAGAGCCTAACAGAAGCGAGGCCCTGGCATGGTCACCTTTCCTGTGCCTCAGTCAAACTCTTACCAAAGCCAGTGGGAATGTGAATGTTCCCTTACTGAAAGCTGCTTTATTGTTCAGATTTTGTAATTCGAAGAAAAGAAACACTGACCTTCTTCACCACAAAAAGCATAATGTAGAAGTCAGTCACATTAATGCTTAACCCTGGACACAGCCGAAATACAGCAAAATACACAACACATTGCAAGTAGTTTGGATATTAACCAGAAGGTGCTCTGTGCATCTAAAATTTGCGTTCTGTTGGTCTGCCATCACATGGATTGACCACCTGCATTCCAAGGACACCAAGAGGCATATTGTGTTTCCTCAAACTCTCCCGGGGCCTCAGTTCTACAACATCACCTACAACCTGGGCTGCAGCCTGCCATCATCTCGCCAACCACCGTGGTAGCCGGTGATTTCCCCAGGGGTTTGCCTGGCTTGCCCTCTGAAGAACTGCTCTGGGAACACACAAATGTGTGGCACCAAGGGCAAAGCTGACAAGCTCCAGGGAAAGGAACAGGGATTTTAAGACTGCAAAAAGTCTATGTGGGAGTTAGATGGACTTTTTTAGAAGGTGCCTTTTGACACTTTTTGGCAGGGAGGTTACTTGAGGCATTTGAATTTGCAGTCATCTTCCACTAGTACCTAAAGAACTGACTGAAAATTTAAACTTGGATATTAGATGGCTTTGAGGATTCCTAATGGGATACATTCATAACTTTAAATGACGTCACGGTTGTTGTTATCACCTCACGAATGTGAAATCTGTTCACGGTATCAATGCAGTTAGCCAAGGTGAAAGCCCAGACCCGATAACATATTTAGGCTTCCAACCTCCCATTTTCATCTGTCTGCATGTACTGCTTTAAGTGGAGAAGAAAACAAAAAGAGCTGTGATACTGGGACTCCAAGCCCACCAGCACTGGGACCCTCTGCCTGTCAGTACACCTTAGGCCTCTTCCTCATCTCCCATCTCTTGGCAGCAGCAAGGAGTTGGAAGTAACCACTTCTGCCAGAGACCCAGTGCCCACCTTGCGTGGAGCGCTGAGGTCCTGGGAGCCAACAGCAACGGCCCCACGGAAGGGAAGGACTTGGACATGCGGAAGGCAGCAGCACTTATTCGTCACTAAGCCCTGAACTTGGGAAGAGCTGGGAGCCAAGAGTCGTATCCTGCCTTGCAAGATGTAGCATCTCTCAAGGCAGCCTGCTGCACAGTGCTTGCAGGAATTATGGAACCAAACGTATTTCAAATAGAGTGGGTCATTCTCTCTCACTGGCCCCCGCCTCATCCCCTGACAGTGGCAGTGCTCCAACTTTCAAAATAAAGGGAGTGTGGCCTAGTATATCAGGGTACATCACTGCATACTGAGGTATCTTCTGGTTTACTCCTCAAGTCGCTTTTCCCAGCACAAAGCCTTGTGCCCACAGGCAAAGCAAGGCCAGAAGGACCTGGACTAAAACGTCCACCCATCTTGCTCACAGTGTGAGGAGTGGTTTCATTTGTTTGGTACCTCTCACGAGCAGCATGACGCCAGTCCTTCCCGTATTCCAACACCCCTGAGCACAGCAAGACGGCTTGGCCAAACGACCTGCAGATTTTGCCCCATCTCTGAACAGACTGAGCCGTGCTCAGAGTGGCACCGAGCCCCAAGGAGAGGCAGAGCTCATTTTGCTGGACCTTGGGACGGCGCTAACGTAGCCGGCACGGCTCCAGGCAGGGGTGCAGCAGGCAGTCTCTTGCCCACGGGCGAAGGAAGCTGCAGAGATACCGACCGAATCCTCACAGTGTCTGCACAGGCTCAGGGCTGTCGCACGATTTCCACGTTACACATACGCAGTTTAAAAGCTCACACTTGAAAGGATCAAGTTGCATATCCAACTCTGCATCGGGATGACCTGAGGAAGAACTGTGTCTGCTAACAGCCCATCTTTTAATTTATACTTTAAGTTACTGGAATAAGCAGGGGGGAAGGGAGTTGTTAAGCAATTTTTTTTTTTTTTTAAACACCACAAACATTGCATTTCCTATATGCTTCAGCAATTTCACTGTAGGAAACAAATCAATATGCTCTTTGGAGTTAAAGATTCTCATTTGGTAACGGAGAATAGGGGATTTACCTTAACGAAAACAACATATACTTCTTTAGAAGAAAAAAAGCCCTTCCTTTTGTCTAGTTTTTGTTTTGTTGATAAAAACTAAGTACACCAGAGGGAAGAGGTTTTTCTTTACAGACAAGATTTTCATAAACAAACTTGCGCCTTTCAATACATCGAAGGAAAAGCAGAAGTGTACACTGAGAACAAGAAAAAGCCGACAGAACAGAAACAGTTTAGAAACGGCCTGGATTTCTCTGTCCTTCCTGAGCGGCCATGGAGGAACAGCTCACACCACAAGAAAGCAACAACCAGAGCACACATCCTCGCTCTCTTTGCGTGTGATTCAGCTTCAGTTGTATTTTGTGAGGTTTTGTGAGGGGGTGGGGATATCGCGCTTCACCCAGTCCCTAGTCCTGTACGTGCCCATACCACGTTGCCAATATAGTCTTTCTGCCTGTGGTGAACATGACAGCTAGCTCTAAGCTCCTGCCATTCCACACCACTCATTTTAGCATAACTGGTTTTGTAAACTAAACAGAAAGGTTTACATAAAGGTTTTCTTAGCATAAATAATCTGGAATTCCTAGCAGCCAAAGAAATTCCCCATTGCTTCTAAAACTGAGGTTTACCTATATTTTATATAGATTCTCTTGAAGCAACAGCCTGCCTTTAGAATGTCCATGCTGGTTTTGGCAACAGGAATTAAGCCAATACACAGAATGATGGTGTTTTGCTGACAGACAAGACACCACAATGTGATCTTGCTGGCTGGCACACCCTATACACTATCACTGAGGACTTCTCGGTAAACATGACCTGGCACTAAACCACCACCTTTTTGCTCTTTGCTCTACCTTTTTGCTTTTGTAATGGACTTTCTTACTTCACGGGGGGCCTTTCCTCTGCCTCATTTTATCAGAGCAACTCTAAACTTTCCAGGGGGGGGTCACACCCTTCTTTCACAGCATGGATCACCGGACCCTATACAGTCCAAAGCATTTTACTGTGTGACCAACTCTCACTGCACATTTACGGCACATCTAGGGCAGAGGATCTAGAGGGATACTCCCTTGTCTCCTATAGATGAGAACTGAGGCAGCTGACATAACTCTGCTAAATCAGACAACAAAATGTAAATAGCAGCATGACAATGAAAAGCTCAGCTAGTCAACTCCTGGCCTTGAACTGATTCTCATCATTAATTACCACTTTTTTTTTTTTTTAAAAAAAAAAAACAACAAACAAACCAATGAAACAACAACAAAAAAAAGAGTCTTACAAAATTACCATAAAAATACATTTACAAGCAATCGTGAACCATTTGGTAAAACTGCTGCTTTATGTCACTCGCATCACTGGTAACAGAACGCCAGCTGAGAATCTCACTGCTGGTGTCAAGTGGTTCCACAGAAAACCAGGCTTCTTTTTCAAAGCCTCAGTGGAATGATGGCTCTTATCATGGAAAGAGAATTTCACAAGGCAGAAGAATAATGGCAAAATGCTCTGTGACTGGCAGAGTGAAATCCAGTCCCACAGACAGTCAAGGAAGACAGCAACAGTGGGTGGTTATCAAGACAGTTTCATCAGACAGTCGAAGGCCATGCAAAGCTTTATAAATCAGTATGAAGAGTTTACAACTGACACACCATTGAACAGAGAACACTAAAGACTTCCCCTGTTCTGAAAAGCTGATTTTTGGCATCAGCCTTCCTGCAGCTTTTAGATTTTGCTTACAAGAGTTAAAGACTGGAAGCAGATAGAATCAAATAACCCAGTCTCAAACTCAAGAAAGCATGAATTAAAATCTGTCTCCCTGACTGAGGGAAATTATCTGTTGCTGATAATATTCCTCAGATAATAAAAGTCAGGATGTGAAACAGTCTAAGTACTGCAGGGGAACCAAAACAATAAATCAGGACGCTAGACAAGTGTGATGTCTTCTACTACCTGAAAGACAGTTTTGCCCACCTGAGGTTGGACCTCACTGCCAGGGTCCTACCCCCGGTGAGAAACCACGGAGGAAGATCTGGCCATGGATGCAAGTACCCCAGGCAGCCCTGCCTGGGATTCTGACACCCACAGTGGCAGCATGCAGATGAAACGAGTGCCCCCGAAATCAACTTCAAAAGGAGCAAAACGACACCTGCAAACAACTACTGAAAAATTTAAGTCTTATAATGAGACAAACATGGTATCTTCCCGCAAGTCCAAAACATAATTCTAGTGGCAATTGCAACAATTCAATAGTCAACCTTTTAAGTTCGGAAAGGCAAGAATTGACAAGGGCACCCAAACAGCATTTACAGTTACACATTTCACTAGTCTAAGTCTAATGTTACTGAGCAGTAATTGAAACTGGGAAATCTAAAACAACTGATAGATGGCAAAGTTTGCAGGAACAGCCATATTCTATAAAAAAAACAAACAAAAAGACCCCCCCACACCAAAACAAACAAAACCAAAAAACCCTGAACTTTGATCACCCTGCCACCCATTACCTAACAATATCATAGTCACAGAAGAAGAAAATTTTCTCTCCACCATTTATGATCAAATGGAGATAACACAGAGGCACAAACAAGAAATCCACATGGACTAGGGATGCAGGAACTAGCGATGAGCTCAGGACCTTGCATATGTATCGTTAGCTGAAAACTGTCCCAGGTATGAAGAGGGAAGGACTTCACTTTCCAGCACAAATAAAAATGAAGCAAGAGAAACAACCATCCAGAAAACACTCTTATATATCCATTTTAGCTATACAAGTAAAAACTTCTGCTAATAAACCCCAAAAAGAAATTCACAGAATATTTTTTTAACATATAATTCAAAAACTATTCCTCTACTTCAAACAGTATACCAGAGTTTTTCAGGCCCTGTGCAATGAGAGAGAGGGAGGAGAGAGATGAGAGAGTCAGTCAGTTCTCATTTTAATAACCTGATTCTTGGAAGGACTGACCCTCCAGAGAAGATAATTAGCAGCCAGGCCAGTAATTCTCTTTAGCCACACAAGCACAGCTGTTAACCCTTTCTCTAGAACAGGGATAAACCACTGATACCGCTGATGTATAAAGGCTAAGTACAACTGCAGTACGGATCTTGTGTGTGACATTGCAACAGCCCAACATTTCCTTATCAAGCTTGACTGAGAACCTTCTGCATCAAGCCGATGACGTGATGTAAGCGTTTAAGATGTCATCTACATGCAAGGAAGTCCAAATGAAGAAAATAATGCAGTAGTTAAGGGAAAAAAGCCCTTAAAATAAATACAAGAAAGCTTGTAAGATGTTTGAAAGACAGAATATAAAAAGCTTCCCTGTCTAACAAATCCTTAGGACAGTTCAGAAGCAAATCACGACAGATACCCAGCTTAATGTGCTAATCACATGACACCAAGAAACAGAAACATCACAGTAGTACATCTATGATCAAATCACGAAAAATCTGAAAGAAAACCTGAAATGGGACTGAGAGGGCAATAAATGGCCAAAATTAAAAGAGGATTTATGGCGTCACAAGGAACAGTAACATGTTCAAGAGAATCATTGTGAACTGAGTGCCAAATGGAACAATTTAAAGAACAGAGAGACATAACAGAAGTGTTGCCATTTTACCTAAGAAGCAGAGATTTACGGGCCGCACAGACATCAGTGGGAGTATGTTTTGGCTATTATAAATCACTACCTCTTCACCATTTAAAAAGCGTTCCAGATTTCACAGTGATCTGAAACACTCTTAGGGCCAGAGGGAGCTATGCTGATTTACATCTCTGAGGATAACGGCGTATGATGCTGATGAAGCGAGAGCAGTTCATGCCAGCAAAGGGCATGCTCCAGTGCCTTTGGAGGACCTCTGTTAAGTCTAGGCCGCTTGAGGGGCTCCCTCCCCTCTCCACCCTCCTTGCTTCGCTTGCGGGTTTAGACCCTGGGACTTTCTGAACACTGAGCAGCTCCGTGTCCACCAGGAGCCCATACAGATAGACTACTTACTAGAAGAAGAAAAAGTCAACAAACTCTTCTTTTCATACTCAAACTGATCTCCACCCTCCCTACCTGGGGCAGTCCCCATCAGGGTCCAGATTTCGTCGAGTGAAATAAACACAGGCTTCCGGCAAGAAAAATAATTCCCATTAGACTTGAAACAAACAACTTGTAAAACACACCAACAAAAGTAGCAGTAACACAACGACATACACTCTTACCCAATTTAACCAAAACAATGGGATGTGACATGCTCCACAACACACGGGGTGTCCCTCCACAGCATACCTTCATATCCACGCTAAAACTTTCAACCAGAAACAGACATACTGGCCCATCGTAAGTTGTTCAGGCGTTAGCAACATTTTGATCCTACCTTTACTGACCTAAATTTCTGTGTTATGCAGCAGCTCTCATTAATGACTGGATGGTGGAACCATTTGTTATTAAGTGGCTACTTTAGACCCTGGCACTTGGTTAAACTTCAGTAACAATAACCTAAACTCAGTCCACACAGGGAGTTTTGTGGTTCATTAACAAACCTTTTTATCTGAACCCCTTTGAGAGCCACATGTCCCTTCTAGTGCTGTTTTGCTAGCAAAGAGCATCTTGTCTAAATTGCTGAATCAAATCCAGAAAAAAAATGCATACTAACAGAAAGCCATTACCATCTGGTGACTGTTCAACATCCTATGTGGACGCTAGCCTGCGTCCAGCATTGGGTGAACAGGTGTCCACATAATACCAGCCATCACAATTGTCACTGGTTTGTAATCCCATTTGCAGACTTGACACTCAGGCGGAATACTGAAAGCCTGTCATCCTTCAGCTGATCCCCCTGGCATGCTTTGCGAGGGGGGGATCCTTCCTGGCTGCTCCTCTGCCTCCCGCTATGGAGTGGCTGTTGGTGAATTCTGTGCTGGATTTCATTCGCTAATACTTCCATTCTTGTTCATTTGAAAAGAACAAGCGAACAGCACTAACAAAAAAGAAACACCCTTGGAAATCTAGTGTTGTGCAAATACGCAGGGACTAAGACCTCTCTCTTCACCATTCAGACTCCAGAAACACCAGTACTCCTTACAAAATGGGACTCCGTCGTGTAGCAGTAGTGAAACCAGCTTTTATGCCTGGTAGAAAAAGCATTTGCTACCTATAACTTTAGAGAAAAGAGAAATAACAGACTCCTTCCTTGGGTTCAGTGAGTATCTAAGAAAAATAATAATTTTCTTTGAAAAAGGCTGACCCAACCGCAAAGTCTTCTTACTAACCTAAAAAACATACACATTTGACTAACGACAGATGTCAAATCACTTAAAATTAAAAAAAAAAAAAGGGGGAAATAAAAAAGGTACACAGAATAAGGCAGACTGTGAGTTTCACTAGTGTCTGTGAGTTCACAGAAGTTGCCAATTTTACAAGCATAACAAATTACCAGGACTCAGATGAGCCAGAGTAAGCAATTGTTTGTGTGTTCCTAGATCATAGCAAATATGAGGTAAAGGCTCATTAACTTACAACTTTCCCACTGAGGTATAAACTAACACATTGTACCTGGTATTTTCTAAGAGCTTGCACATAGTCATTTAACTGTTCAGCTGAGGCCTGGTAGCTTTCGAAGCCATGAATTTCCCTCAGGCACAGGACCCCTGAGCTGAGTGCTAATAATTAACCCCACGTTCACAGGCAAAAGCATCCTCCATGGGAAAATCCCTTATTGGTAGCCACCGCCGCGCAGCGTGGCATAGGAGTGAAGGCTGCCCACGCAGCTCTGTGCCAGCCAACTTTTCACAGTCATTTGAACCCCTCCATTGCACCTAACTCTGAACCTTTGACAGCCAAGTTCGTTGGAACAGTCTTGAACAGAGGCTGAATTAACACTGGGATGAGGGGGGTGTCCTCCAACAATTTTGCAGAGGTGAATATCCAGTTCCTAGCTGGTTTAGATTGCTCCCTCAACAGTCTGCAGAGGACAAGAGCAACGAAGAAACTACACTCCAAAACCTGTATGCTGAGCTCTTTATAACAAGCAAAATGAGCTACAGGTACTACGTCTCCTGTGGACTTATATCACTAACCTGCTCCACAGTTAGCAAATTAGGAACATCCTTGGTGAGTTGCCAAAGAGCCTCCTCTGAGCAAAGGGTGGGCATCCCAGACTCATGCTCTTTTTGGCAAGTGATCCATACTATCTAAGTATTTGCTGGCTACCATGCCAATACCTCTTTCTTGCTCCTCAAGTCTAGCTACATTCCTTGTTCTATATAAACTCGACCAATGTTTCCATGTCCAGAAAAGCATAGCCACTCTATACAAGGATCAAAGCAAAGCTTTTGAATTAATAAAAAAACCACTGCCAAGCTTGCTGGAAGAATGAAGTATGGTTACTTTCCAAACACGAAGAAGAAACCAGCTTCAGAAATGCTTTGGCAAGGTCCAGAAAGTGAGATTCTTAAAGTGAACCTGTAATGACCAAACTCAGTAATTACATATTTTACTACAGAATGTACACATCTAAATCTTAGTCTTTGTATGCAGATAGGGCTTTACCGTGCTGTTGCTCCAGCATATAACAGAATTATTCACTTTACATCACGAGAGTTAATCACACCAACACTATAGAAATGGAGTAGAGAATCTGGATTAGTTTTGTTCTATGCCTGTCTACAAATATTAACATATGTCTGTATGTACACGTTCACCATGAACAGTCACGTTACACTGAGATAAAACATGAACAGAACAATGAGGATTTTGTCATCTTTAAGACAGTCCTGTTATATATAACCTTGCAGCTTAAATATAAGTTTAAACCTGAATCTCTCACACGCATAAAGATATATACTTATTTATAGCTACAGCAACAGGGAGGCCGCTGAGAAAAGTAGAACATCTTTGGAAAAAGTGGGCGGTGATAATGCAAAACAGAATCCGCTTTTCAACTTCACTGGCATCTCTGGTCTATGAAAACTGTGAACTTGGATCCCCTTTTTCTGCCCAGTGGAATTCTTGGAATCATCTAACACAGCACCCTGTCTTAGGGGTTGACCTATCCCCTCAATCGCACTTCAGGAGTCTGGCTGCGTTCTGGCCATCAGAAAAATTATAGGAGGAGAAATGGAAATGGACTCCTTCACACTTTGTCTTTCTCGTACAAGCAAAAGAGCAACAGAAAGCAGGCAGTGCTGGGCATGGAGTTCAAAGTTGCCTTGCCTCACACCGCGTGAAGATCTCTGAACTCTACTATGACTGCTGGAAATACTGGGACACAGTCTCAGAGCTGAGGGTGCCTTACAAAACACAGAACTGCCCAGCCTCCCCTGCTTTTTAATCTCTGTGGCATAAATTTTGTTCTCGTTTCATAATTCAGGGGAAGGGAACAAGTTCACTATTTGGAAAGTCTGTCACTTGAAAGACTAGTGACTCAAGTTTCTTACTCAGTGAGAGGGAAGTGAGTGCTTGAGAGCAGGTCATATGCTGCTGGGCTGTACCCGGGACCACCGTGTCGTGCGTACCAGCGCAGCAGTATCAGGACACAGGACGTGGTCTGTCTGCAGTAAAGGAACACTTGACTGGGACTGTGTAAAGCTTGATGGCAAACACGCTGCGGTTTGTGGCTTGTTCAGCTCCATCTTCATCTCTTCCCCCCCCCCCCTTCACCTGCAAGGGTCTTCAGGGAAAATTTGTGCGTTCTGCATTACAGGCTTTAGCAAAGGGTAATTCAAGATGTTTGTTATACACAGTTATATAGTTTCTAATAGCCGCTAACCCATCAGAGGTTGTGGTTTAATGTGTAAATTGTGTGCCTGTCATGGGTATTTTGCATGTTATATCATATTTCTATATGTAACTGCACAGACATTTTAGAGGCTCTTTTCATGTATCCTCAGCCCTCTGTCGTTCCTCTCAGCTCACTGTAACTGCAGGAAAAATAAAGCTGCATCTGTCTCCTCACAATGAAGGTGATGAGAAATGGGAAACAATGAAAGGTCCAGGCCTGAGTCTCAACTTGCTAAACGTTGCAGGTGAAATCGCATTTCAAGGCAGTCACCGCACGGCCTGCCGTTTTCTTCAGTAGCACCAGAATTCCACCTACGCACACGTTGTCTTGGCTTTATCCAGGCACTTGCACCATACCAGCCATGCTAGTTTTAACTACAGCTTTAAAATACTGCAAGCTCATTTCAAAATTCAACACTACATTAGAAAGGCTCATTGGACGTTATGAACATAGAACAGGCCTCCTGTGCCTGCCTGGTGTAGGCAAAGACTTTGTAAAGGCAGCTTATACTTGGGCAGGCTGTGCGCTCTTCAGCTGTTAAGAAATTTTGCTGACCTCGTGTTTAAGTTAACTGCAGACTTAAGGGAGATTTGTAAAACATCACTGCTTCTAATATGTTCAGTTTATAATCGAATAACTTGATCATGGCTCACTCAAATCGGTCAGGCATGAAACATTTTCTGTGGACAAGGCAGATAAAACAGTTGTATTCACTCCCTTCCCCTGACCTTAGTTGGGCTGTTGAGATTTTGCATGTTGAGTCAGACAGAGAGAGCACTTGAAGAATGGGGTTAAAACTAAGTCAGCCTTTCTGTTCTCTCTCAATGATTTTCAATCGATTCCAACCTCTGCTATTGTCAGCTCAGCATGGATCCACTGTTAAGTTTGCTTTTCTCTGCCTCTTATATTACAGCCACTGCCAAGGACTTTGCAGTGCTAGAACCCTCTGACAATTTTGTTCAGGCAAAAGAGACCCAACATTGCCGCTCCACCGACATAGCGATGCTAACAGGAGTAAAATCTTGTTTGTGCCATTGAAATTAATAGTTACAACTTGCTAGATGTGCTGGGAAAAGATCTACTGAAACAGAGGGAATCAACTAGGTGGTTTCACCTTGGGAGCAGCTGTATTCCAGTCTGGAAACCTTACATACTGCATTGATGCTCGGATGTACTCATCTGTAGGGCCTTGCACACATACAGGAGGAGAAAAAAGATCCTTAAAACATAGACATGGCACAACAAAGGTTGGCTTTCAACACAGCAAATATGAGAGGAGGTGTTCCCACATCCTCTGGAAGAAGTGGGAGGCCACACAGAAGCATGCTCTGGGTCTAGTGCAACATACAGACCACCAGCTGAAATGTTTCATCTACAGCGGCAGACTGGCAGCATGACATATCATGTTATCATGACTATGGTGATAAAAATATATCTGGGGGATATATGAGTTATGTCCTACAGTCTGAAATCTCTGCAGGCCCGGTAACTAAGCAACCTCTAAACCTTTGCATTCCTCATTAGAGTAATGCAAGCCCATTAACTTTCCTTGGACTGATAAGGGTCAGAATTTAACCCAGTATTTCCAAGTTGGCTTTCTTTTTCCAGTGCTGCCAAAAGTCACACATGATTATCCCACAGGGTACCAATAACCAAGTGAACACCCAAAAGAACCCAATATTAAGGGACAGCCAGCTTTCCATGCCTCCCATCTATATGGGAACTTTGTACATTGTTACATCTGTATGTTTAAGAAAAAAAAAGCCAGGAAACACTGATTTTCATTCACACCTCTGCCATTCCCCTGTAGAATGGCACTGGGTACATCACTTATGTCGCCCTTTTGCTTCTTCTCGTTTCCCTGTGCCACTGGTGCTATGTCTCTCTCCAACACTGTCCAACCCACTAAACAATAAAAATGAAATCAATTAAAACAAAGCAGAAGATGAAGTGAAACGGAAGCAGCAAAATGCTTGCCAGGCATCAGGAGGTGTTTCACTAAAACACTCCATACCTTGCCTTCAGTTTTTCTATTTCAGCCCCATTCAACAAAGCATCCTTATTAAGGTACAATCCAAACAAGTACTTAAATGTCTACTTAAACACTGTCGTTAATACAGATGGTTTAAATACTTTTCTGAATGAAACCTTTAACTGTAAGCTCTTCAGGACAGAAAGAACACTTTAAAATCAGATAGAAGAATGCTCTTCATGGCTGCATGGGTGGCTTGCTGACAGCACACACAAAAAAAGGAAATACCTTCTCGCTTCCTCTCAACTTTGTGCTTTGGATGTTAAAGAAGGAGCAGACAACAGAAAACACTTACAAATCTCATCAGACAGACCACTAAGCATACGCTCAGAGAAAATCCATGGAGCTGCCATTTCTGGAACAGAATTACAATCATTCAATGTCAGAGTCTTCACTTGTACAACAGGGAAAGTGCTGCTCAATCCATTCCGAAAGACATTATTATGATTTGTTGCTCGCCCAGTGCTTTGAGATAGAAAGTCCTCTTTATGCCAATAGTGAAATTGCCAGGACCTCTGTTTTTTTCCCCCAGAGTCTCCAAGTGTTGTTCATAGCCTCCTACTGTGGGTGGACTACCGCCTCCGGACAACAGCTGAGTGCAACTTCCACCAATGCCTGTGAGCAGCACTCCTACGGAAGGCAAAGGGGCCACCACAAAGCAACCACAGATGATCAAGAAGGGCTTCGTGGACCCTGCAGGGCCCTCAAGCCTCCCTGCCCTTAAAAGGGAGTGTGCTCAAGTCAGCATTTTTTGAGTTGGGAATTGCATTTTCCCTCCCTTTCCTTTCAATCATTTAATTAAATCTTTGGTAAAACAATAACAAACAACAAAACACCCCCGCCCTCCCATCTTCCATTTCCATGGCAGAAAGTACAGCACATGTTTTGATTAGGCAGCCTCCCTCCCAGCTGTGAGCAGAGCGAACTGAAATTCATGAATGCGGCAAGGCCACGAAGAATACGTGCGTATTGTACAGTCTTAAGCGCACACACAGGACTCCGATTGTGGTGGCATGTTTTGTGTCATTTTAATGACGCACAGCCCTGCTAGCTTCCCCCCCCTAAAGTTTTATGTAGGAGGCATAATTATGTAATAAAATTCCTGTTTCTGCAGCATTCGCCCCGTACCAACACAGAAACGCAGGCTTTATTATTCTTCCCAGCTGGTAGGCACTGAATTACTAGTGTTTTAACCCTCTTTGCACTAAACCCTCAGTTTGATTTCTGACTCGCAACAGCAGGAGAAACAGCCACTGATCATTTCTGTTCCCTCCACTTGTGAGGTTGATTCTTGGCCTTTGAGATAATTTTTATCAGCTCATAAAACACCTGCCTGTTAAGGATGCAATCTATTTCCTGGGGAAACTTTTAGTCATTGTGGTTGGGCTGTTTCCAGGATCGGTATGCCTCAGCCTCGGGACAGAACTACTTGACCCGCTTTTACACTGTGCCTGCGCCGAGAAGGATGGCACGCACGCTGCCAAAGGGCAAAGGTACAACTGAGCAGTACGTTACGCTGCTCTGCTGACTACAAAGCCTCCGTAAAGGCGAGACCTAGGTATGTGGTTGATACCGAAAGGGTAACTTCCTTTGACATCTTGGTTTCATTCCTTGAGAGAGCTGGGGCCACAGGCTGGCGCGACACATCTTCCCTTGCTGCGAGGAGCCCGGTTGCTGGGCAGGCTTTGTTTCTGAATAGCAGGGCACTTTTCAGTACCCTGCTTGCTCTTACTCAGGGGTGGAGTCATTTTGGAAGAGCCATTAAGCAAAACGTGGACCGAAATCTCACCGAGATAGGAGCTAGTGGCCAACACACCTTATTGGCGTCTTTTTGACCAAATGGAGTGCCCTCTCCATTCTAGAGGGGGCATTCACACCCAGAGAGCAAGATGGTGATCCCCCAGAAAGAGAAGGCCTCTTACATTCCCAGATTTACGCTCTTTCAGCCAAAACATTAAAGACATTTTACGATGAAGGTTTCTGAGCCAGGTGCTGCCAGGCTTAAGTCTGAATGGGCAAGCCTTTACAGTTAATTACCAAATAACCCCTCTTGTGGTACTGGAACTCCCTTGGATGATTTGGAAGGGGAGCAGGCACCTATGAACGCGCACACTACTGGAGCAGCCTCAAGCAAGATCACGCCTTGACATCTCCCTCTAGTGCCTAGCACCAGAGACCAAAGAACACCCCAGGCCAGGAGGTGCGGGGTGCTTGCAGAGCTCCTCTCCCCGTGCTGCAGAGCTGAGCCCGTTCCAGCCCTGATAAGGCTGTCCTGGAGCCCCTATTCTTCCAAGCCTGAGATGGAGCTGCCAGCTGCACTACATTATGTCTGGCCCCTGTACTTCCAACTCTGCTCCCTACAGGGCAGCGATTCCCAGGGCCTTCCCTCCACTGCCTCATTGCAGTGATTCTGCCAAGTCAGCTAGCAAGAAGGGACAGGATTTGGTCCCTGGATGAGGTACTTGTTACAGAGAAAATTAGCCACCAGCAGGAGCACGCCTGGGAGCAGAACCTGAATTCTGCAGGCTTCAGAGCAGAATTATGCCCCAGCGTTGTGCATCTGTATATCATTTCCACAATTACGATTCACAGCAGCTTTCTTACTAGAGAACATGGCTGTCGCCACTTTAACAATACTCGTTCATCAACCCTGACTGACCTTCATTCGCAATCTCCCTGAGCAAGTATTTCCAGCTACCTGTCTGTGGCTGACTTGAAACACCCAGCAGCCTAATTCTGGGATACAGATACTTCTCTAACCGTTTATTCACATGGAGCTGCGAACGTGATACACAATCTTCCCAACAATCTGCCCTGAGTAAGGCCTGCCCAATCACTGTCTTAATTTTTCTGTGGGCATAAATTTCCACAGCCCACCACGCGCACAGCGTAAGCAGTTCCACAGCAGCGCAGACCAAAAGAATACCCTTAACATGAAGGAAGGAGGGGTGCTTTATCGCCATGACCTGCATGCCTAAAAACAACAAGGAGTTGAGGACAAGACCGTCTTCCCCCAACCCTGCCCCCTGCACGCTGACTAATCTGGTCAGCATTACTGCTTCCACCAGCTCTCCTCCAGGAGGGCTGATGGGGAAGATGATCCCTTGTTGGTTAGTGGTATCCCAGGCCATTTGTGCTGCTAGTTAATGGAGCCGTCATCTACTTATCCTGGATCGGGTGCTATAAATAACACTTTCGCTTTCATCAGCGACCTCAGTTAACAAAGTTCCCCACAGCACGGAACGCCAAAGAAATCCTACATTCTTAAATAAAGTTATAGACAGACTTGTAAAACCTTCAGCTCGCTTCTCCTTTCATCCCTGCGTCCATCTGGTTTTGTTATGTAAAAATGCTTAATTGGGGGAGGAAGGAGAGCAAAGAAAACATTTTTAAAAATTAGGAAGACGAATCCTGCCCTTTCTCATTCCACAGCTTCCCCTATAAACACACACTTAAATAAAAGGTGGGGTGTTTTTTCCTGAGCCGTGCCACAAGAGAGAGTGTGAGACTGGGGAACAGGCAACAGAAGAGAAGATGATCTGACCTTTGCCTATAAACAGCTTGGGAGGGGCGGGGGGGAGCTCAAGAAGGTTTTTTCCTCCTGTGAAGCTTCAGGCAGCCACAGGAATGTATCTCTAGGAACAGGCTGGCTGCATAAACTGGATAGAACAAGTTCAGCGCACTGTTGCAGCTTGCTCTGACGCCATGTCGGAGCAGGAGAGGGAGGGAGAGTTTCAGCTACCGAAGCGAGCAGCTGCTGCGGGGCCGCCGCTTGCACCCTCGGCGACGGCAAGGCACGGTGCAAATTCTGGTGGAGTCCGCAGCAGAAAGCGGCGGGGGGACAGCTACGGAAAGCGGAATGGCAAGGCTTTTGTTCCCGGAGCTGCTGCGTCTCGAATCCGTGCGCTGGAGCCGCGTTCGTTGCCAAGGCTTGGCTGTGGTCATGAAGAAGCTTGGGTAGGGCTGGGATCAGGCTGAGACATGAAGCTGTGTCCCTCCATAAGCAGGCCTGGGATAGCAACGTTTCCACTTTCTAATGATAAGTCTTGTGAACTTTGTATAACAGGAAGATCAGTGTGTGGGTGTATTTATGTTGAAATTAACTACAGTTTAATCACATACAGCAAATAGCTGGTTTTCTGTCTACTTTAACAGAGTCTGTTTCCTCCAACGAAAGTACTTGCCTGAACTTGAACATTAATTCAGATTAAGGTAGGATGCGAAACTAAAGCACGGCTGTTGATCCTGAAGAACTGCAACTGTCGGTATCCCCCTGTGGAACAAGAATATCTTGATCCGGTTTGGTTTAGCTTAGCTAAACTGAATGACAGTGTAAGTCACACTTCTGAGAGGTCCCCAAAACTCTATTCCTTGCATGGCTACATTCTTATTAACAGATGTGATTTCTATTATGGACAGTTAATGAAGTAGGATTTTTTTCTTTTTTTTTTTTTTTTTCTTTTGTAGTAGTAAAGAAAAAGGAGATTTCACTACTCTAACATTTTACTGTAGAAGTCCAGATTTACTTTGTTGGGGGTTTTTGTGTGTGTGGTGAGGGTTTTTTTGGCTGAAGAACTGCCCACACTCACAAGCGCAGTTTGACCTGCTAAGAGGATGCAGTCATCGCCGAGTTTGGTCAGGGCTAGGACCACTGTGCAAGGACAGCAGCTGCATCCATGGCTCTGTTCTGGGATGTCTAACCTCAGCACTTGTTGGCCTGGCCAAAGCGAATGTACCTACTGCCAATAAAGTGTGGTTTATGGCATTGAGCTTCTAGTTTTATACTGCCATTACTTGACTAACTTCCACGGAGGTAATATTGTTATGAAACAGAGAAAGGGTGAGGCAACCCAAACCCAACAGTTCTTAGATGGAGCCCAATGGAATGGTTTCTCCTCTCAGTCACACCAGAGAAACTCTGGAGCATCCCTGTACAGCAGGCCCCGGCAGATATGGACTTACACTGGTACTAATGACTTTCAGCTTGGTCCAGATGCTTAAAACACCCTCCAGGAACATAAACTTGTATTAATTCTACAGATCCCATTGACGATATGACCTGATGCACCAAGAATCTCAATGACATACCCAAACCTATAAAAGAAGCCGGTAGAGAGAAGGTAAGGAATACCAACTCTCTTATGGAAGACAAGAGAAGTTATCTGAACTCTACGCTGTCAGTTCTATGCATATTCCATATAGAAGCCAAACAAACCCGCCAAATTATTTATATTCTTTCAGTTCTTCCCAATCTGGAAAGCAAATCTAGTAATTCAAATATTTTTTCTTTCAATTTACAAATGTTTAAGATCTGGTTAAATAGCGTGTATCTGTAGTTGTAAGCAATGGTTAGCTTTTTCATTAAACAGGACTATAATCAAAGTTTTTATATTGTAAGTATATTTGTGTGCAAATACATTTCTCCTGCAATGGTTAATCTGCAGGAAAGAAGAAGGGAACATGTGTAATTAGCACAAATGTAATCAGCATAAAAAGATTGGAAGGGGAGACAAATGAAAATGCTTTAGAAAGGCTGTTGGTAATGGTGTGCTATTTCAGATAAAGACTTTTTTTTTCCATGCTTCCCTTCCAGGTTAGATTGCGATTTCTCTCTCAAGTTTAGAAAGCCTGGGCCAAATTCTTCCTTGGCGTAATTCCACTTGGATTGATTATATCAGGATGAATTTAGCCCAGTGCTTCAAAATCATGCTTCATTTCTTTCTCGGGTAAATCTGAATATAAATTATGAAACTGAAGAATGAGATACAGCAGAGCTAAGTAACTTGACAAAACAATGCATCTCATCTTTCTGGCTTTAATCAGGCAGAACTCCAACACGAGTTATACCTAATTAGATGTAGGGTTTTTCTTCTCTTTTTGAGACCCGCATTACCTGTTTCTTTTCTCCGTTTCACACTTGCTATTCTTACAATTAACATCTATAAGACTATAATGGAAATATATTAAAGATGAAAAAAAAATAAATCTTTTTTCAGAATGCCTTTTCAGCTGTTTGTGAATTGCCACCTTCACTGTGGTACTACAGTCAACTTCTACGATAACTGCAGACTCATTGCACAGAAACAGCCAGCTATAACACACTGGCACTGTGGTTACAAAACACTAAACTGGCAGGCAAGTTTGGGCAAGCGCTGTCTCCCAAACGACTTCTATGACTTACTGTTACTCTTTTTTTTTCAAAATGTAGTTCACAAGATATCGTGTCAACTATGTCCTCTTAAAGAGCATGGTTATCAGCTTGTTTGTCTTCTCCTTTTGTCTTATTTTACATGCTCTGGCTTCACATTTTCTGTAGTGACCACTTATGTAGCTGGAGTTTACTATGTTACCAGAACTGCAAAAATTTAAAAAGACTTTAAGCGTTAGAACTGAATTTTCTTCCCAGTTGTTTGAGGATATCATCCTGACAAGCATATGTTTAAAAAAAAAAAAAAAAACAAAACCAAAAACAAAGAACAAGCACAAAAAAAACCCAAACAAAAAACAAACCAAACCAATCCAAAGCAAGCAAACAAAAGCAAAACAAAACAAAAACCCCAAAATCACTCATTAAAAAATATTTACAGACGTCAGAAGAACTGTTCAACTAAGAATCGAAAAGGTGCCTCACTGCCACGTTTAATATTTTTTTTTAAATTCTGGCTGATGTACGGCCAGATAATGAACAACTTGAAATACCCAAGACAGCTATTAAGTTTTTAAGGAGCGATGGCGAAATAAAAATCACTTCTGAAAACTTTTTTCCAAAACATTTAAGTTTCTTTTCGGTGCTATGTAATATTTTTCCCTTCCACTACAAAAAAAAAAAATATACACATGTATAAACGTACACGTGAAAAAGTGATCTCTGTAGGAATCAAGATGAAAACTGAGACCGCGGGAGGTGAGGCAGTAACACGGAGCGCACAACGGAGAAGTGTACTGGGCTAATGATTGCCCTCTGCTACTATCCAAACAGGTGGCTCCTCACTTTGAAGCCACCTTTGGTTTTTTTAGGCTGAATCAGATAAAGCCACATGTGTACGCAAACTTCTGCTGGCGCTATGGCACCCAGCGGTGGCAGAGAGGGACCAGCTCCGCTCCGGTGAGCATCCCCCAGGAGGGGAAAGCCACAGGGGGCAGAGAGGGGATTAAGTCCATAATGCTTCAGCTCGGTAGAAGCATGCACCAAATTCTGGCAGAGCCGATTTCATCACTGCTCCAGTAAACAGGGCCTATGCTTGTCATTTCACCTAGACAGAAGCCTAGAATACAGAAACTATATTCCATAGTCCCGGAGATGGGCAGCATGTGCCCTTCCCCCCTTAATAAACAGGGCATATCATCATCAAAGGCCTTTCTGGAATGGGGCTGAAGTTCTTTAAACTATCGCTCCTTCTGTCAGATTTACATTTCCCACACTAACCTTCACCTAGTTTATTGCTAGGTGCCTTTCTGCAAAACGGGAGGTTTTGCTTTGAAGGCCCACTCTAAGAAATCTAGAGGGGCAGGAAAGTTAAAGCAGAAGCCATGGCAACAAAGGGATAAACACAAGTGACTGCTCCTGTACGAGGGGGGGAAAAAAAAATAGAAAAAAAAATAGCCTGAGAGTAGCTGTCCAATGAGGTTTGCTGCGTGACCATAAGGAACAGGCTGGGAAGCTGCAGAATATAAAGAATTCCTGCTGTGTTTCCCCCAATGTGTCTCTTTTATATTCAAGAGTGTTCACCAAAACAGTTTCTGAATGCATGAGCTTTTCACATCTGGAGACGTGGGTTCAATAGTGCATTAGCCTCTACATGTCCATTTCTTCTCCAAAGAAAAAAAGCGTATCCATAGACGAGCAGGTATCCAGAGGAACGCCACAATAAGAGTCAGGGAAAACAGCGCACCTTAACTTCCAAACAGATAGAATCTTGCTACAGGATTTCAGCATCTCTCACGTTTTCTTGTGAGCCGCACACAAGCTGTAAAGATCTCCTCATTTTTGGAACAACTCTTTTGAATGTGAGAACCTACAACCATAGAGAAGTATGGATGAATATTTAGGAGATTTAAAGTCACGTTTAGGGCACAAAACCCCTTACCAGCTCACAGCTACTGAAAAGAGGAGCTCCCACATTCTCTTGCCGTCTCATGTCTCTCCCTGCTCCCAGCCATAGCTCAAAGTATGCTTACTCTGTTGCACCGATTCTTATTGTATCCCCCAATGAGCATTTTAACTTGTTGCAGGAAAGCGACATAGGGGACCAGTGGTTTAGGAAATTTAAAAAAAAAAAAAGAAAAAAGAAAATTCTCCAGAGATGGCCTAACAATTGACAAAAACGTGAGGAAGTAGAGACCAGGAGAAGTTGGAAATGGTGGGGAGAGAAACTCGCACACAGAAATAGAATTTCTTTTCTTGCCAGGTTATTCTGCAAGCCACATTTGAGCTTTTTGGAGAAGGTGTGAAACCAACACAAAAAAAAGCTGCTTGCTGTGCAATTGCACAACTGTGGAAAACTGGGCAATTGTGGGTGCAGACCAAAACCGGGAATGGGCTCAACCAGGGATTAAAACAAGTTGATAGACTGTAGATCCATCAATTGTTTCTAAACAAGAAGGTCTTTGGTCAAGGAAATCCCTTGACCGCTGATTATCAGAAACCAGAAGGATATAAGGCAGGATATAAGGAGGATCACTCTTTGCCCCCTTGGGATCTGCTAATGGCCACTACCAAAAATCAGAAGGCCAAATACAACTTGGCATGACAGCACCCTGGAAGACATTGATTTTAACTAGTTGTGTCCCACCCAGAAAGGCCAGCAGACCTGCATTAGCTAGCTGAAGCTGTTTCCAGAACAAGGCTATTTTCCAAGCCTAGATCAGAGCTAGACATAACCACTGCTGACTTTTTCACACAAAAGGTGACTGTTTCACCATCAAGCCTTTTGAAAAAGCTTTCACATGACTATGCCACAAATACTTGAACATATTGTCAAATATTTATTATACGCCTGGTTTTGCTTTATCTTTGGGCACCACCGTCAAAGTCCTTACACTTCAGTGGATGTTTCTCCACACCGAGGGTGCAGCTGGAATAAGCGCTTTGGAAACTCCTCTTGGAAGGTTTCCCAGTTCTTCTATACAGGCTTGATTGACAAAACCAATGTTGTATCTCTTTTAAGGGTTGGTAATCAGGCTGCTTAGCCCCTCTTCCAGATCATTAGTACTGTTATTGTTCAGCACAGTAGTATGACCCCCAAGGTGCTCTGCTGTTAACATTTTCCCAGGATGACAAAACAGCCTTTTGTGCTGGTAAGAATTTGCAATTTCTTTGCTTCCTATCTAAAACAACTTTAAAACCTGTTGTATAAGACTCACCCCGTGATTACCAGCTTTCCCCCATAGCCTCTTCTGAGAAACTAACAAAAACCTTTCAGGACTGGAAATAAGTTACAGTACATCTAACATTTCTCCCATTATTCACCATTTTAACTTCTTCTAAGAATTCTAATGTATTAGACGAAGTTTACACTTACAGAAAGCTATGCTGGTTTGCGCCTCAGGTATTTTATAATGACATCTGTAATGACTTTCTTAACAATTTTCTTAGGTACTTAAATGAGGGTCATGAGTTTATAATTCCCTGGATCACCCTTATCATCTTTCCCACCTCAGTAAGAAGAACATTGGCAATCTTCCAGATTCTTCTTATTATAGCTGTAATAATAAATTAAGTTACATTTATTTTGGAGTTGTTTTTTTCCTGGGAGGTAATTCAGCTAATACTAAAGAAATTAACTGCTGACTGCATAGAGTAACATAGTCCAAATATTAAAAATATTAATGCTCTCTACATTTACATACACATATCAGCAAATCTCAAACTGCTTTAAAAGCAAAGTCAATGTCTTCAAAATGGAGACAAAGATAAGAAAAATGAAGCATAGACCAGGGCATTATGGGGCAAAGCTACAAGCAGAGTCCAAGTGTCATACTTCTATCATTGTCTGCTAAATCACGTGGTCCAATGAAGTCTTATTAGCAGTAAAAGTATCTCAATTCCTGGCAAGTCTTTACCAAAAGTAATGCTAAGCTCAAGAGGTATCCCTCTGTATGGAAGACCAGCGTAAAAAGTATTTTACATTCTAATTTTCTCTTCTTAATTGTCCCTTGAGCTTCCTGAGCTATTCATGCTCATCAGCTCTCCAGTGGATTTCTAGTATAATTCTGGAAGAAATTACACTTTTTTTTTTTTAAATATATTTGTCCTTTTAACTGTCTTTCATCCATCTTGGTCTCTAGCTTTCCAACAAAAGCATATACTTCGCTCTACTTGCATGACTCGTGTTGAGTTTATTTCCCACCTCGCCAAGCTATTTCTCTAGCCTGCATAAATATTTGTCCCTTCTCATTTAAGCATGTTTTTTAATTTTCTCTCCTTCTGCTCCTTTCTCTCCCATTTCACTATAAAGATAAACGTCATCATTCTGTGTGACACTTTTATTCATATAAACATCTAATCACATTCAGTAGCACCAAGCTGATGGATGCAGAGATACCCTGCAGCCACGGTTCCATGGAGTAAGGAATTGGGTTGGTTTTTGTTTGGTGGTTTTTTTGTTGTTGGTTTTTTTTTTCCTGGGTCAGATCCTCAAAATGGGTGAAAACAGAGCTGTTCAGTGCAGCCAAAGACTAAGAGAGAAGCTGGTCTTCCTCGTATTAAATCAATGGATTACTCCACCTTGCTTCAGGCTCTTTTCAACTAGTTTCCTCGGTCTTCTATTCTGGTAACAGCAACCTGATATGGTTTCATTTTTCTTCCCTGAAAAAGCCCTTCTTGACGCTAGGCATCACATTAATATTAGTAACGCCAGTGTACATAGCATCTTCTATCTAGAAGGATCCCAAAGAGCTTTGGAAGCTCTACACAGTTTCATTCACTGAAGTGACTCATCCATGAACAGAAGGAGGATACACAGCAGCTGTTTATCAACACACGGAAACACTGTGCACAGTAGGATGGGAGTTGCAAATTGACAATGGAGCGAGAAGTTAGGTGAGCAAAATATGATTATTGCACCTGTAATTGGGTTGGACATTACTGTTAATGCCCTTTTTCTAGAAATGACATGGGATAGCTACTACTTATAACATTTTTCAAATTCTTGAGTAAGCATTTAATCCAAAATAAACAAGGTGATATTTCAGCTCTTGCTCCGGTGCTTCTGTAGCAGGGGAACATACTCTCCTGCATGAAAGCTCCCATGACATGGCAACAGTAAAAGCCAGCTCTGTGCTCACTTCACGGTCCTCCTTAGAGGAGTTTTCAAGCTTGATATAAAACAAGCATCCCAAGAAATGCATTTCAGTGGGTCCCTACCATACAGGATTGCAGACCTTCTGGTAGTGCTGCGGTCCTGTGACCAATGCCAAGGATCCCAGGGTACACACTCATTCATGAGTATATGGTGGCTTACTTGGGACAGCTGATCAAGTTACCTGTGACATGGGCAGCTCTGTGTCTTGTAGCCAATCCCGACTTGTAAAAACAACCCCATTTTTAGGTAGGTAGACACCAGATTCAGTATACCTAGCACATCAGGCTGTAAATCACAGATTCGAAAGCTACGGTGAGCAGCTCTGCCACCCATACAGAAGTGCAGCAAATAGCTCGGGGCTATTTTTGGCTAATATTTGGCCAGTTATCCTAATGTAAGTCATCTCTACTTAGGTAGCAGACCACTAGGCTGTGTAAATAACATTGAAGTTGCTTCAAGATGCAGATCAAGATGCAAGCCCCAGATCAGGAACACGCAAGAACAGTTTTATTCTGTTCCATCATGCACCTTTCTTAAAAGAAGACATTCCATGTCAGCTATCCTTTTCCTTTATTCTTCATCATGCAGTTAACGCTACAACACTTGGACACAGACTCAAAGCATTTAAGCTGTAGGTACCCGAGTGTCACGCTTTCTAAGAGTGTCATTTTTTCAGTAGAATTATTTCCCTCTCCCCCTACAATTAGTCATATCCGCATCTCCCACCAAGGTAACCTGCCCAGCCTAACAATTTAAAGATGAGATGAGACAGCATTTCACAGTACGGTGTAACCACATCCCTTTCTGAAGATAGCTACTGGAAGGCATAAAACGAGCCATTGAAGTGGGCCAGCCATGTTTACTTCTAGAATGAAATCTTGCATTAAAACTCAAGACAGCCTTTCTCTTGAATACTTCAGAAAGCTCAACCTAACCCCGTTCCAAAATGCCATTGTTTGGGGTCCTGACAGATTCCTTACCCACTCCTACAAGCTGTGTCCTGTATCATTTACAACCTGTTTACATTAGTAGGCAGATGGAGCCATTATTGCCCTTCTGGCTCATTTTGCCAGCTCTTTAAACTCTTTTTGAGATGCTGCACTTGCTGTCACTGCTTTGATCCAGAGACTGACAGCACACTACTTACTGCTGCAGCTTTACTGTCTGTCCTGGAATTTTTATCCCTGCCATTTCTCTACTTTATAGTCCTTCACACTGAAACACTCCTGCAAGGGAGCTCCTGGAATCTTTTATGTGATGCATTACTTTTCCACGGGTAAAGCCAACCTGCGTTTTCTATAGAGTTTGTTATGTGCCAGTATTACAATATTCATTGCCCAGACTGTGTCTCAGACATGCCAGTCCAGTCTGTTCTGCGGTAGCATCAGTCTTTTGCTCATGGACTCTCTTCTACTCAGACTTTAAAATCTAGCAAAGAAGGAAGTTTTGGTTGTCACTTCTAAACATTAGTGAACGAACCATTTTCACTTGTTTATACTGCAAGGCAGGATGGAAATGCACTGAGGAAGCCCAATCAGAGTCTTCCACACCATGACTAGTGTTGAATCTCAAGCTGTAAAAGACAATTTCCAAGTTAAGGATAAATTATATATACACTGAAAAATAAACTACTCAGTAAAATAAATGTGTCTATCTTCTATCCATTTAAGTTACTGCTGCCAGAGTTTTTCTTCAGATCTGAAGGCAGTATGTCATCCCCTGAGCTGGTCAGCGTGAAATGCACATTTTTAATTTGTAAGCATCGAGATCTACAGTTTATCAGGAATATTAAAACCTGTTTCTAACTTGCAGCTAATGCTACATCTACCTTGTACTATTTCTCTCCTAACAGCTCCTTAAAAAAAAAA
>VZTL01074104.1:103601-113967 GCA_013400535.1 Scopus umbretta | reverse complement strand
GGGGGGACCAAAACAAACACCCCAAAACCAACAAAACAAACAAAAAAAAACCCAAAACAGCTCTAGGAAAGGATGCACCTAGACCAGGAGTAATTTTTAAAAGGAGAAGGCTCTGCCCATCTGGCATCTGTGAAATTGAGGGCTCACCATTCATAAATCCCAGTCTTTCCTGACTGTTTTGTGCAAGAGAGCATGGATTTGGTGAACAGAGACAGATCCAGTGGCTCATTTCCTATGGCACTACAGCCCTAGCAATGCATGCATTGCCTTATCTCTTTGTAAACAAGCTAAACTAGGCTGGGCTAAGTGCGCAGGAAAGTACGCTAACCATGAGTGGATTTAAGGCTCTTGGCACTAGGCACAGTCACTTGGTTTAAGCGGCACGTGTCTTAGTATTAAGGCTCATGCTAAACAGTTGCAAATGGCAGGCACACTACACTCAGCACGGAGTTTAATGCAGGAAATTGCATATGCTCCAATACGGCTCTGTACTACCCGATCTCAGAGGCTACAAATGTGTATTGGGGAATTAAATGTCGGATCCCCCCCCTCTCCAACTCAAGAGTGCCCAGAATGGCCTTTGTGTAGCCTCATCTTCAAACACACCCCGATCTGCACTTCTTTCCCAGGACTATCTAACATGCAAGGGGCATTGCCAGGGAGACAAAAGGCTGTATCTCCATCCCCAGCAGCTCACAAACTGAAGGTATGCAGAGAGGACTGATGTGCCACTTCGGTAAGCCTAAACTTACTTCTATCCACTCAATTAAAAGCAGCATATTGCCGCACTTATTTGGGTGCTAGTACAGCAAGAAACATCTTCATCAGCCGCACTGAAACTGTGCGAGTGACTTTTGCGAATGCCATTGTTCTTAGACATAGGATTTCACGGCATAAAGCCTGCCCACTGAGAAATATGTTGGGGGTGGGAGGGACAGGAAGGAGGGGGAGGGAGGCTTCAAACAGAGGGGGGAAAAAGAAACCCTCAGAGATCCAAAATAAATGATTCTTGATTCACAGGGAGGCAGGAAACAGAGCTCACACCCAAACGGAGACCCTCCTCCATGGCAGACAGCATCCTGGTGATTGTTGGCTTTGTTGCTACAGCAGGAAGCTCCCCCACCCCGCTCTGCAGGGCTGGGTGGTCTCAGGCACCCACCGGTGGCTTGCTCGTCTGCTTCCCTGGCAGGAGCTAGCGCCTAGGAGTTGCCAGAACGTGCTGCAAAGCAGTCGAGATGAGAAACATCTCGGAGATGCAGCATCTGTCAACTCGCTCGGCGAATATCTTCTTTAATTCGAAGGACTGACAGTGAACCAGAGATTACCGGAAAATATTTCCTGTGGGTTAACACGGCAAACAGCGTCGCACGAAACTTACGATACGGCACCATACGGCTTCTGCATTTTTACTAATAATGTAAAACAGCACGTACTGCTGCAACTGCAACAACCACAACACCGGTACAGCTCGTTTGTGCTGGGATTAACGTAAAAGTGGTTTCTATTAATTATTTAGGACTAGCATTGTGTCAAAAAACCTGAGGATGGAATAATAGTATTTTTATTTGGTTATTTTTGACCTGGAGTATGATTAAACTGTGTTTGAGAGCCAGGAGTCCAGTTTGTCAGAAAAACTGGGATGCGAAAACACTGCTTACTTTCAAAACAGAAAGCACTACATCGGCAGCCTGATGAAATACCATTCAGAAGGCATGGGTTTATACCAAGCGATAGCTGCAGTCACTTTTCTGAGCTGAAAAGATGAGACAGAACCAGGAGAGACCTGTCCTGCTGCAATGAAGTGCAAACTTACACCAGGATCCGTATCGGTCTGAAATACGTGATCTCTGTTGCCCATTTCCCTCCTCCTCTCTGCGTGCGCACAGATGGTCAAAACCTTACAGCTAACCCTGAGCAATGGATAATGAGGTAATAACTCTGCCCAGCCTACAGCCTCTGTGGTTACTTCCAAATTAACATCCAAACTGCATTATCAGATTCACAACACCAGAAACAAGAGTCTAGTTCACCAGCCAGACCATCGTGTTCAACAGGAAATGGTTATAGCAGCTACGTTTCTGCACCTATTTTTGCTCTTTAAAGTTGTGGATGGCTACTGTAAACATACACGTCAAACCATCTCCATGTTCCAGCTTTTTCTTTCAAAGAACAACAACAAACACCACTGAAAAAAACAAAAACAACCCCCTCCTACCCAGGCTTTTCCTGAATACTAATGCTAAAACTATTACAAATGCTAATTTGGTACCAACAACCTATGATTAAAAACACAATGAAGCACCTCAAGCACATGAATTAAGGCATCATCTTAAAACGCGGCCTTTTCATCTTAAGCTAGAAAACCCTTATGTATACACATCTGGGCCTTTTTTTGCTCTCTATGCTCTCAAAGCTGTATTAAAGATGGGAGTCTTTATGTAAGATAATCCAATGCATTTTGGGCCTGAATGGAAGCTAAAGACACCACAGGACTTTTGAAGAGAGCCACAGATGAAGCCAAAAATCTCAGTTAAGATTTCTTCTATCGGTAAACATACGCTACAGACAATCTCACGGGTTACTGGGATGCCTACTGAGTTACTGAAGTACCATTACCTAACATTCAGCACTTGGTAAAGAACATCACTACTTTACACGGGCTTTCAATCCATAAAGTGCTTAAGCAGTGGCAAGGATGCACTTTCACAACACTTCTGAGGCAAGGATCTCAAAGTTTTAGTACCACTAATTCATCTTTACAGTTCTTGTTTTATCTCCGTTTTAAAGTATAGGAAACCAAAGTTCAAAGGGCTGATCTCATCCTCCATGTTGCACTGCTCACCAACGGTAAAGCTTGAAATAGAAACCTTAGCGCTCAATTCCTTTTCATTCACCATCAGACGCTACTCCCTCAATACTATATCAAACTTCTTTATTCTGATCTTGTAGGCGTGCCTAACGTCTGCCATCAATGGCGTGAAAAAGTAGGCAAAACCCCCAAAATTCTTGCAAACACACTGGCTATTAGAGAGAAGGAAGAAAAGATTGCTTGCCCAGAGCCAACTGTTAAGTGGCAGGACCTCCCTTTCCCACTCCAGCCTTCACTTCTGTCTAAAACACACATTTAGAAACAGGGGCAAAGACCCAACTGTAGTCAAAGATGGCGGAGGGGGGGGTAATCAGTCATCAAGAAAGGGAAGAACACAGAAGGTCCTCCACTCTCACCCAGATCAGAACTTTCCTTTTACAATGTGTCTTTGCCAGATCTTGTTTTTATTTTTGCTAATTCATTGTAAATATCAATTAACTCCCTACATCAACAGTATCCTTGATAGATTCCTAAGTCAGTGTTTGATTCAAGTTAAACCCTCCACAGGGACCTTTGGTGAAAAATAAATGCTCCTCCTCCTATCAATAAAAACATTTGTATCATCTAAAAACCCAGAGATACATCAAACCAAAACATGCAATGCTGGGTTCTGGAGCGTGGAGTAGCCAGAAGGTCAGAAAGCACTAAGCCAGGGAGTTAAAAAATATTTTGGTTTTTTCCCCCATTTGAAAATCATAGCCACATCAGATTGAACATACTTTTCAACTGATAAAACATTTACATTGCTTGGTTGATGTTTTCCAATTCATAATTCTATGCAATTAACAATTCCAAGCAATTCCAGCCTCACCGTCGACCGCTAGGCTTACACTAAAAACTGTTGTTCTTGATTATGCTTCATTTTCAGTGCTTTTCTGTTTATGATCTTGCAACAGGCATGCCGATTCCAAAGGTGACGATACAAAACCCCACAATGCCTAGCCAAGTGCAAGATTAGAAGCATTCTTTCAAATGCCTGCCTTACTTTCAACTTTACTTTTTCTAGCAGTTTTAGTCTTCGATACTCACAGTATCGGACAGGTTTGGGGCTTTTTGCTCATAAATGCTTCCCATGCCTGCCTCTGCATTTGAAATAGTGATACCTGCCTCGCTGAGGCAGGATGAGTAGATGAGAGTGGGGCTTGCCAGATGTTGGCTGCCCCTGTGAGATGAAGTCACTTGCCCACTCACTGTGGTATCAGTTGCCGACTAGCAGTCTAACAGAACAAATGAACCGTAGGATAGAAAGTTGGAAACCAAACTGTTCTGTGTACACTCTGAAGCAATGTTGATTTTTCTATGTACGGTTTAGCCAAAAAAGCACGGAGGATGTGCAGTTATGCTTTGGACAGACCACCAATGGCATATCTGAACCAATAAATAGCATATTTTAACAAACAACGGAAAGAGGTAGGCAAATCTTCCATAGGATCTTCCATAACTAGACTAAGTAGTATTTCCAGTTGAGGTCAGAGTAAACTACCAAGACCAAAATCGCCCCAAAGCCCCCCAGCTAAATTCCCACAGACAAAGTATTACAAGAAACAAATACTTAACATTTGACTAGAATAAGAGTTGTTGGAGGTTTTTTTGTTTTGGTTTGGTTTTTTCTTTTTGTTTTTTTAACCATCGTTTTTATTATTTTCTTTGCAAAGGGTTTGTCTCCATTAGAGAATGAAGTAGGTCAATAGCTACTACAAGGCAGTGATACTTAGCAAAATTACACAGATTAACTAATTTTAGTGTCAGGAACTACTGTAAATCTCAGCAGTTTGAAAGGTGCTGTCAGCTGGAAGGGGAAGGGGATGAGAGTCAGAATCTGTTTGGAACTTCATGGAATACAGACTACAAACCCATTAGAAAGATAACTGCTCTGAGAAAGAAATTATATGTAGCAAGTCTAACGGACATTTTCTGTAAGACATCTTGACTTTAAGATGCTATTTCACAGTTTAAGTTTTGATATCCTTTTAACATCTCTATATCTGGTCAACTTTCTATTAGCAATTACATCCCAAGATACAGTAGCAAATACACTGTATTTTCCTCGGTTAGCATTAAGGTTCTAGGATCTGCTCCAGCTGTCAGCCAGAAGTATTTGCCTTTCTTCCCATTTCTTTGCCATCTCAGCCTAACACCATCATCACCTTGACTTTGAGAAAGTGGCAAAGACATAATAAAGATGTGTATTTGTATATATTTTCCCCCTTTAAAATTGTTTTTGCTCATATGAAGGCATAAACACTCTAAAGAACCATCCCTGAGCCATCTACAGCTTCCACAAAAAGCTGCTTTTAAAGCTGTCTAGCTCTCTTCCACCTGATCCTATAAACACTGCTGGCAATTTTTCCCCCATGCCTCTAACATATTTTCACTTAGCACCAGTTTGATGTATAAGATCTGACAGCCAGGCAGTTATAGGCCACCTGCATCACTGTCGCCATGACAACAGTGAAAGACAATCCATGATCCCATGCCCTGGTCACACGTTTCAATACAGCTTATCTGTCCAAAGCCACTGAGTCTAATGGAAGACAGTAATTACAATCTTCCACTCATTGTCAAAATTCTCACCATAAAATGCTCTTCAAAATTATTTTACTCCTCTCATACGGTGGCTTTGCCAAAAAAAAAAAAAAAAAACCAAACCCACAAAAAAAAACCCAAACCAAAAAACCCCCCACCAACCAAAAAAACCACCCCCCCAAAAAACCCACCAAAGCCCCAAAAGAAGCCTTAAGTGGGTCTGGGAGGGAGAGAACGAGAGAAAAGCAAGGCTGTGACCGATACAAAAATACAGCAGCGCGAGCAAACTGTCTTTTTGCGGCGTTAAAGGACTAATCAGAAGCAGGGGAATGTTCCAACCCCCAAGAGGGATAAATGAAAATTTCTCTTCTATTCGTAGAGCATCACTTAAGATCCTTTCGGCTTTGCACTGAAGGTGAAGAGAGGATATCAGCTGCCCTCTTTTCCCCTCCCCTTCCTGGAAAACTTCTTCCTATCAAAATGAACAAGCACCATACTGCACTGTGCGGCAGCAACAGCTTCACCGAGCAGCATGGCTCTTCAGATGATCACGTCGCTATAAACAGAGAGGGAACCCTGTGCCCGAGGCAGCTGCATGGCAGCTCCTCCTCTCCAGTTCACCCTCTTGAGCGAAGTTCCAGGCTATCCCTTCATTTCTAATTTTTAAAGCAGAGGTGCAGGGAACAGCTTCAGAATCGTATCCTTTCTGATCACCGTCCCTAAAGAATCACCGTGCCCTCTCTGTTTCCAGCAGAAAATGCCAAAACGTTGTTCCTTTGTCTATGGCCCCGGCCATAATTAGGATGGACTGATTGAGCACTTTGCCCCAGCACGGGAGGTCAGGGGAAAATCAGACTCAGTTTGCACCTGTAAAACAGGGACATGACTTCCCTGCCTTACAGGGAATTGAGGATAGCCACACGAAAGAGCGGAATACAATGACAAAGACCAGCGGCACCTCTTTTGAACGATGGCAGATATCGGACAGCAAGTGCCCTGGACCCTCATCCTGCAGTAGATACGAATACAATCCCTTCTGGCACAGAATTTAGCACTGGAGGATCAGGTCACAGCCATAATCAACGACAGAAGGTTCGCTTTCTGCTTGATGCTCCCTGTCCCGACCCTTCCTTCTCCTCCAAGCACCTTAACGCAAATTGGTCAGAATGTCAAAGCTCCAATTCCTTAGGCATGTAATACTTCTTGAATTAGTAAAAAAAATGATAAATCAGAAACAGACATACAAAAAGATACAGTAATTTATTAGAATGTTTCATCCACCCATGTCCAAACCACACTAGTAAATAAAAATGTCAGATGACTGCCCATTTTAGAGACATATTTTTAGTTGGATGCTTTAGGCCACAGTGTCAGCACCAGGAACTGAATGCTTCATTCACGGCACATTACTTGCATTTGCCATACACTGTTACCATGGATCAGCTGACACACAGCAACTCGACTGTACGCTTGGGCCCCAGAGTCCTAACTCTCAACTCCCAAACCACAAGGTAAATAAAAAGTCAGTCTTTTTTGGTCTGTACTTACAGGAACACAAACAGGTCTGAGGACCCTCAGCCCTAGTGTAGTTCGAGCATGCATCTGAATACTTGCGCTACCTCCAGCATTCATGGCAAAATTCCTTTAAAGAGAAGGGATGCTGTGATTTAATGAGTATCTTTTTAACACATTAGCCAAGTAAAATGTTATAACCAATGAAGGTAATAGCATCTTTAAGCTTCTGTAGAGCTGCACCTCTGTCCTAAAGCAGACTTAGTGCCTGCACACATGACGCTGCCCACTGCAGAAACGCGGCCATCTCCATCGCTGAGCACCGGAGACAGTCAACGCTGCCTACTGAAGCTGTAGGGACACTGTCAGGGGTACTTTCAGAGGGGCAGCACTCGTGGCCTGGCACAGGGCTCAGCCTACACAGCAGACCCCATAGAGGATGAATTGTGGAATCTCTATTTGATGACAAGTCGTGGAATCTCTATTTGATGACAAGTCGTGGAATCTCTATTTGATGACAAGTCGTGGAATCTCTATTTGATGACAAGTAGGCAAAGCTCTGCTTTCACCTGGCATTTTTAAGACGGACAGATTTGTCAGCTGGCGTAAATCAGGCACCTCAGCAGACCTGTGTGGATCTACACCAGCCGAGCGCCTGGTCCAGGGCTCCGATCCGCAGAGTGCCCCCTACCCCTTCCTGCTGGCACTGGTTCAGCAGCATCTCAAAGGGAAGGGTGCCACCTACAGCACTGCGAACAGCTCTTCCTCTAGCACCATGGCTTTTCTTGGACGTCTCCCAGTGAAGAATTAATCAGGTCCAGCTGCCTGAGATGGAAGCTTGGCGATTCTTCCATGACAGAGGTAGACAACGTCCTCAAACTGGTTCGTTTGCTTTTTTACTTTATGAATGCAGAGGTATCGTCTCTCAAATAGATTCCTTGCCTTTATTTCCTTGGTGTCTTACTATTGCAGTGTATTTCCTCTTCTACTATACTTGCACGTCAGTACTATCAAAACCACTGCACTAACTTAAAAAAAGTAGAAGTTATCTTAAAATGTTAAACATGCTTCACTTCAGAACTTCTTCAAAGAAGATTTGGTCCCCGCCCCTCACACTTACGCCCTTTATTCCTTTTTTTCTTCCTTCCATGGGAAAGATCAATTCAAATAACATGTTTTCACTCTTGTATGAGCCACATCTTTTGGAGCTCCTGTGTGTGCGCCACATCTGACCTCTGAAAAGGTATTAGAAGTGAGGTGCCACTTCCTGTTTTTAATCTTACTAAACCACTATTAATTCATACAGGAGATGCATAACCAATAGGTAGAGTCTGAAAACCAATTCTCGCTCTTAGGGAAGCATGCCGGCTCTATCCGTCAATGCTAATCTGAGATAAATATCCCTGTGCAGAATACATGACACACACACTGTCCAGAAGGAAGACAAAGAAGTTGAATTAGTCTGACAGAACCCACCTGCCATTGTTGATGAAATGGTCGGTAAATTAATAGGTATCCACAGCCACTGCAAAAACTAAAAGCATAATCCAGCAAACCAGAATAACAGTTTAGCTAAACATGAGGATTAGGTTCTCTTTTCTTCATGCTCTGGTTTTTATTATGCAAGATTTTTTCTAATTATTATAAATTTTCAATGAAAAACGAGCTCTGGTCATAGTGTTGAGCCTCTACAAAGTCAGACAACAGGAATAATCAGATTGAATAACTGTTTACTAGCTCTAAAGGATAGACTGTTTCATTCATAACTGCCTGAGCATTCTCCCTGCTCGGGGGGGTGACTTTAGGAATGACCCCAGTGAGCCAAGGGCCACAACAGCACGCTTCACTGAAGCTTGATGTGGTCAGAAAATAATCTTGTCTAGCAAATTCTGGATACCACAAGGTGAAATCCGCTGCTGACGCACCAGGTGGTGCATCTCCACGTCTAGAGGCCTGTGCTTGGGGACAGGCTAGAAAGCAGCTGCAGGGGGATAGCCGCAGACCACCACCATGCAGGATCTTTGCCAGCACTGCGTACAACTAGTCTGGAGTGAGGGGGGGGGTGTGTGGAAATCCACACTGGAAAATGGGCAGGGAAAGGTCGCAAGTCTACCTTTGCACTAATCCAGCCATTTTGGAGCTCTGTGTGTCTGGTGCAGTTCAGTTACTGGGAGGTACAGCAGCTGGGAAGCTCCTTCGCCAGCTTGGCTGTCTTCCACATACCCACTGTCCAAACACTGAGCTTCTACATGGTGATGTGTCTTTTGCTTCCCAAGTCTCGCTCACATCTACAGTTGCTGCAAGGATCCAACTCCTCAAGCGTGGCACAGGGGGGTGGTGGGGAAGCAGGACACGCTGCTTTTGCTGGGATCTCATGCATGCACAGGATCACTGAAGACTTTGCACTGCAGCTTATTGGCAACGAGCCAGCTGGAAAGGACCAGATGGAGAAGCAAGTCTGGTGGCCTCACAGCAGAAACCCAGTACAGAAACATGAGGGCAGAAAAACAAATGCCCAATATCAGAACTCTGCTATTCTGCTCCTCTCATGCTGTTCCGAGGCGTTCGGTTTGTTAATACTCTTACTCCTAGGGCTAAGAGGCAAAGACTTTAAACCTACGTGGAAACCACTATGACCCAACGAGTCTTCAGCCTTCAGAAGAGCAAAATCCTACCACTGAAAGTGACATGGGTCAGAAAAATCTTAGATAAGGTCTCACCTACCTGGATTTATATGTATTTGTATATAATAATTATAAATAATTATAGCTATTTATATCTAAATAAAGACTACTGGAAGCCAAAATGTGACGAGAACAGCAGGTAGAAGAGAAAANAAATGGGAGAAAAAAACAGGAAAAAAAGAAAAAAAAAAAAAAAAAAAAAAAAAAAAAAAGAGAAATGTGAATCACACCCAAAAGTGAGGGGAAGCATCAGAGAAACACCAAAAACACCAACCAGAGACCTGTGTACCTATGCATCACATGCTTCTGCATCCATCACGCATCTCCTCCAAAAGTACAGGTGTCTTCAGCAGGCAGTTCAAAACAGCTGAAGCTGCAGGCCAGTGCTGTAGCTGGCAGCCTGCTGAAGAGGAGAGGTATAATACTCAATCCCTGCTTTGCCAAATGAGGTGTTTTCAGACCAGATGTGGATGTATCTGCACATTTAGTACCTGCATACCCTGACTGCTTCTACACTAATGAGGCACCATGTTCACAAACAGCAAGTCATATGTTCAGCTGGACATTCATGTTCAACTAGACATGTCAATTTATCCACTCAGGCTTAATTTATTCAGATTTGTTTTCAGACAGATGCAGGATCCTGCACTCATAACAACACTTGGCCGCTAGGCTTTACATCAACCCCAAACCATGCCTAACTTGTGTTGTCCAAGAGCTGTTTTTCTTTCCCCCCTCCCCCCCCCCAAAAAACAAAAAAAAAAAAGAGAGATAA
>VZTL01074104.1:90555-101475 GCA_013400535.1 Scopus umbretta | reverse complement strand
GAATGTATACAAATATGTTTTATTACTCTGCTCTCAATATCTAACTCAAAAGAGAAGAGGTCTCTCTTACATACGTACCTACAAATTAAAAATGAACATTGTAGTCGAGCAATCTCCAGCTAAGCACTTTCCAATATGGTCCACCAGGTTACAGTTAGCAAACTACACTTAAAATACTCCCAAGATACCAAGGCTGTCTTTTTCTTCAAAAAGTAGCATTTACTGCATTTGCTAGAAGATCTCTACGGACTGCTGAATTGGCAACAATATCAATTATATTTTCATTAGGTAAACATAGACTTACATTAGCATTTTTGGCAAAACCACATGTCATGCTATATATTATTACATAATCTTTAAACTGTTTGTTTCAGTCACTTCTAACAAACAAGCTCAAACTGTGTTTCTTGTCTTGTCTCTGTGCATCGCCATGCACCACGATGAAGCGAACCTATTAATCAAAGCCACGGTGCACCATGCTTCTTATTCACTCTGATTAATGTTCCATCCCAGGTGTGCAAGGTACTTCCCAGACAGAGTCACAGACTCCTTGTGCCAAGAATTACTGGGAAAGACCAAAACCTCATAACTTCCCCTTTGTTTTCTACTGCAGCAAGATCTGTACTATCAGAAAAGTAAAACACCTGCTAAGCAATTTCTTTCTTTTAATCCCCACATATACCCCTTTCTTCAAGGAATTTTACTATCAAGCACCCTCTTATTTCCCACCCTTGTCCTTCTAAGGATAAAGAGCTATCGGAATCAGGTCTGCAGCAAATCCAACACAGACTTAAAACTCACTGGTGATGGAAACATGTCTCAATCTGTACTGATTTTATTGTAATCTATACAACTAAATAATAATGAGGAGGGGACTAGGTAAAAAGACGCATTTTCCAGCAAGACAGGCTAACAGATGCTGAACGATACACCTCGGAAACTCGAGCTCACCTCTACTAGTACTTCAAACTTTCTTGATTACATTTGATTTCCCCCCCTTTAAGAACATGACAACTAGCCATTTAACAGTCTAGGCACTGAAACTAAGACTCTGGAGACGGTATCAGCGTTTCACAACCCTCAAGCCCATCTGTTAATTAACTCTAAACTAAACACTGTGGAATGAAATCTGGGGCAATACTCTTGAATTTAAACACAAATATTTCTTTTGTCATAATGTCTACACACTAGTTATTCAACGGTGGGATGGAAGTGCTTTTCAGAATCCTCCACCAAAGCAACTTTGCATTTCTAACACTTACTAAAATAGTGGGCCACCAGTTTACAATTCAATTTCTACAAAAACAACAACTGTGTTTCGCTTAAACATTTTGTCTTTCTTCATTGTTTTTGACACTTCAAATGACAGATGATTCTGAAATTGCAGTTGGCAAGTAAGAAAGCTTCCCACTATGATATCTCCTAAAACACAGTTAACTTAGGTAAATAAAAGTAATTAGTTTACCCTAGTTAGCAGAACAGTGCATTCATTAGGTCTGTTTGCTCTGAAGACCACAACACACACCTTCACCACCTGGCAGCTGAGCATGGACAAAGCCCATCTGATCTGGAGGCTGGAGTGGAAAAAGCACCATTTTCTCTGACATTTTCAAGCTAAAGGAAAAGGGGCAGGGAGGGCCAGAGCTTGATGTCCGTAGTTAAGAAAAATAAAACAAAACAAAAACCCAACTCTCATCAAGGTCTCACTGAATTTTAGCCCAGTAAAAATGAAGAGAACAGAAATGAAATGGTAAAAGACTTCAAAGAAATTACCTGTACATAAACAAGCTTCATTATGATACAAAATAGTTACTGGTTATGAACATCTGCTGAAGTTACACATTTGTGCTGCATTACCACCTAAACGATACTGTTAAACTACTCAACCCCTTCCTTATTCCGATACAAGATTCACATTAAAAAAACGCAAAGGAAGATGTTTGAGCCGATGAGCACAGCAAAGGAAGTGCAGATAGATATCAGACAAACTGCGTAAACGACTTAAAATAGGAGGATGGAGTAAGGGTAGTACTAAACGGCAGAGGGTCTAAAGCCCCAGCCTGTTCCCACTCAGTCTGAAAGCAGAATGGCTGATAGAAGACAAAGTGATTTAAATTGCTGATTTTAATCAGGATTTAAAATATCAGGCAGGAAACTCTGATCCAAATAAATCAGTTTGGGGGCATTTTTTGTTTTGTAATTGTTTTTCTAGGGAAGGGTCAATTCTTACTGGTTGGTAACTATTAAAACATGTTACTTGGCAACTCCATAGGTCCTTTGCATGAAATCTGATACTTTTTCTTGATGTGTGGAAGGACTGTACCGTTGTATGAAGGCTGTCTTTCTTGCAAGACAATTTCTTTCTCTTCTAAACTTTGTTTCTGATCGCTACAAAGCCACATTTAGATGCAAAGTGAAATTCTGATACAGCACAGCAAAACACTATTTTTAAAATTAATTTTTACAAATACCTTCAGCATACCTGTTATGTAAGAATAAAAGTTTGTCAGACTGGGTTTTCTCTGTATTTAAAAAGATTTAAGAATTAGCAGATACCTTGTCTTTTGCCCTATGGGAAGCAGAAATCTCCCCCTGCCCTCTCAACAATCAGCTTTCAGCCTTAAATAAACTAATTGAACCGAGTAAACTGATGAAGACACCACATCTATATCAGCAAAAAAGGCTCCTATTGTCTTGGTTAGAAATTTAGAACTCCCTCATTCCAGAGTACTTCCTAAATGTCAGCCTTTGCTGGTTCAATTTCCTTTAAAACTTTGGTATAAATTTGGCGCTCAGTTGCTTTTTTACAGTTGGATTATTTTAGCAAGTGACAGTAAGTTTAGGCATAAGCTATCCTATTTTCACATAAAAATTGTGTTTCAACAATTAAGTGTACTAATTGAGCTCACAAATCTGAATTATTAAGAACTGGGTAAGCAGTAAAAATAAGTGTTTCAGGTTAGCGATTTTTATCCACCCTCATTTGGAGCAGGGGGTATGTGTGACTTAAAAAAAAAAAAAAAAAAAAAAAAGTCACACACCAAACAAGGGCCTGAACAGAGAAATGGAAGTGAACCCCTATGACAAACAACTCATGAAAGAATAACCACAGCTGACACATAAAACAACCCCCCCTCAACCATCAGTTTATTCCGGTCAGTTTTGAATTATCTTTTTGAAACGTAGACTGCAAGCAACCAGAGGGACAACAGCATAACCTCAAAAACCGGGCGAGGAAGAATGCTTTACGGACGTGAGGAAAATGAGCATTAGGATAAGATACTCTAAATCTCAAGATCTTGTTTCAAAATGTCTTTTCTTACTATTCTAATTCCTTCTAAGTAGGCGGGTAATATGAAAATCCAGACAGAAAGTGCACGTAAGGGGTAGTGATGCTGCTATTAGTGTTTCTTCACTACGAGAGGGACCATGCTACTGGAAATGTGAAAGACAACTCTGCAGTGATCAACAGATATGGCCTAATTTTAGTCTCCCTCCATCCTCCTTCAGCGTGCAAGGAACAGGACCACTCATGTCTGCCGAAAAAGAGGTGGCAGACTTTTCCTTTACCTAGTCTAATCTATTTTACTAAGTATGGTAGCAGTTCTCCAGAAAAAGACACAGAGTCATTGCTACTATCACCAGCATAATCCACCTTGTATTACTTTCTTCTGTCTTAGTGAATTCTACTCTCGCTGCCTCTGTCCATCTGCTCTCTGGGGAAGAAGCTGAGCGAATGTACAGGGTGGTCAGTAGTACATGGATATAAAAGTGATCTAAAGGTAAGGTATACAGTGAACCTGCAAGCCTCTCTCACCTATCGGACCATGCCAGAATAGGAAAAACAAATGCAGAAATAGTACGTTTGTTTTCAAGCTGTTGTCAAATCTTTCTTTCACGGCACAAAGCGAGCGAGACTGCGCAAAGTGCATTGAAAGAATCTGCTACAGAAAATTAGTAAACAAAAAAATAGAATAAAATCAGAATATGCCAGGTGGAATATGAAAGGGACACACATTTCGTACAGGATCTTTCTTAAAGCACTTGCTCCTCTACCACAAAACAGTTCACTGAACAGTTGAATTTTAGCCCCAGAAGGAAATACTAGTACTTTGGCCATTACTTTGATTTAATAAATTACATTTTAACACCTGGAGCAGATCTCAGTTGGATGGCCACCAGCAACACGTATTACTTTACGAAAAAATAATGTAAAAAAAAAAAAAAAAAAGACGGAGACATTGCAAAGATTAACCCCCCGTTAAAGAAGTGACGCATTACCAACCATCTTGGAAAGGCTCTACGGAAACACACAAAAGCAAAGCAATTCAAGTGAAAATCATCACGCTCTTCGCGCGAAGGTACGGTCGGAAGCCGCTTCGGGGCTGAGCGGAGCACCGCTCCGGCACACCTCACGGGGGGACAGAGCGGCAGCTCTCCCACACGCCGCCCCGGGCCGCAGCTCTGCTCCCCTCACCCAACTGCGCCAGCGACCGGGCACGAAGGGAAGAAGTCCAGGCTAAAGCCAAACAGATCTGCCCGGTAGCCATCAGAACGGGCGCTTACGTGACTCCGCGCGCTCCGGCAGCTTCACGGGACTCCCCGCAAGCTGGAAGGGAGCCAGAACGACCTCTTGGCTGTTCTCCGTTTCCTTCGGCTTTCAGAGAAGTTTGTGCTCTTTCTCTTGTCCGACTTGATTTCCAGCAGCGGGTAAAGATCAAATAAACATCCAAGCTAAAGAACAAAAAGAAGGAGCATAAAACCTTCCTTCAAACTAAAATTACACCCTTTTACGTAAAACCCATCTCTTGCTTGCGGGCTGCTGACCAGCACATCAAGTGATGAATGAGAGTGCGCATCTCCTCCTGCCTCCCAAGCCTCCTCGCCGCCCTACCATAGCCGGGACAGCTGGCTATTTTTAAGTCCAGGATGGCATGTGAGCTCAGGGCTTATTACCAAGGTTTTCCCCTGCACACAGTAGTAATCCTGAGGATTTTTTAAAATTTTTTTAATTATGGGAATGGGCTCCAGATAGTATACAACTATAACATCTTACACTTTGTGAGATATTTAAGTTACTTATTTGCTTCCCTTAACTTGTATTTTAAGTTAAGACTTAAGACTTAATTGCAGCATTTATAATTGTTTCGGTTAATTCTTTATAAAGTACCTAATGTACTTGCTCATACGAACGTATTGAACAAGTAAGTGCTTTTAATATTGAATATTTTGATGCTCCTATTTGTCCTCCAAACCCCCCCCCCAAAACCCTGAAATCACCCAAGTGAGCAGATCAACCTAGGGCTCAGCACATGCTGACCAGGGACCGGTGGGATTCTGCCTCTCCACGTTATCCTTCTCCAGCTTGACTAGCAAACTGGAGTGCTCGGATGGATCTGTCAGGGCTACAGGGAACAAGGAGCCAACAGTACAGCCTTCTCATTCTTTACCTCGTGCTGCTGCTAGCACGAAGGGGCAGATTAATGCCCTTTTCCCAGTGCTTGCTCATTTGCTAGACTAACACAGACAGGTGCTACTGCTCAAAAAAAATACAGAGCTGGCAGCACCTCGCAAAAAGGCAGTCAAACAAAAAAAAGCCTACTACTTTCACCCATCGGGGTCTCCAAGTCATGACAGGCTGTACGGAATTAGCCCTTCCAAGCCAGCGGCTATTTGCTACAAAAATTCAAGACATATATTTTTTTGGCTGTCCTGAAGAAAACCTGCAGCCTTCATTACTGCGTGGGTCAGAATATATTTCTCCTAACATCACACCAAATGAAAATAGCTTCACGTACCACTGCTAGGAGATTGCCACTTCTCTGTTCCCACACATTCTGCTCAATGAGATGACTAGATTACAAACCAGTTTTCACAAAAGCAATGGCCTACCTCCCAGAAGTTCCAGCCAGAAAGAATAAAGGCAACACTAAACAAATTTTTAAATATAGCCTAGTTCTGAAGCTTCGTCTCCCATATGTGACTGAGCCATTATTGAGATAAATCCATATGCCAGTAATAGCGGGTACTGAATTGAAGCAGCCAGTAAAAGCCTGTTGCAGAAACAGAGATAGTTGTGTTGTGGTTATTCCCCCCCCCACACTTCCTTTGGAGGAATTAAACTAACTTAGCAGTGCCAGGATGAAAGGCCTTTGCAGAAAAATGATTTTGGAGGAAATGAAGACTTTTTTCCAATCACATAATTTTCTTGAAGTGTCAGAGCCCTCCAATTCTTCAAACTTCCACCTTACAAACGGAAATTAAAAGTATGGTCCCAGTTGTCAAAACACACATTTACCATAAATAAATCCATTAGTCACTGCAAGGTTCTTTCTATATGAATTATACCATTTTATGAGCAATTTCGGCATGAGGCTACTGAAATGTAAAGACTAGCTGTATGTCTCTTCCCCGATACTTAAAAAACTAATGCAACATCCCCTGCCACAAAGAATGATCACCTTAGAGCAACGTGACGTATTTATTATTATGAAGCACTTGTGAAAGTATGTTTTCTTAATAAAAACTGAGCCATCAGTGGACATCATCTGTGCTGAATGAAAACAATCATACAATGACTGCACATAAATATAAACACATATATGAAATGTACGTACAGGTTTACTGTGAGGCATTAGAAAGACAGTATTTATGTGCTTTTATGCCAGTTGTACCACCCAGACAAATAACATTCGCACACAAACACCGAGAATTCTGAAGATCTGGGTCTCTTCCCCTTGAAGGACAGACACCAGCCCCTGCCACCGGAGGCAAAAGAAGTGGTCTGGTTAGCACTCGTAAATCCTTCATCCTCTTTCTTTCGGTCAGAGCCCAGCCCACACACCTCAACAATCGTTTGAATCTGTTCTCCGCTACGCTTGCAGTAATACCTTGCATTTGACATGTGGCTTTTAATGTCTGTATTGGTTTTTAATAGCTTACAGTTTGTGGATCTTTAGCTTTCAGGGAGGGAGCGGGGGTTTCCCAGCAGAGGTGCAGATAACTTTCAGAAATTTCCCATACACAAATTGCTTTTCTTAACTGCCATTCACAGAGTATTGCAAGACCCCACAAGTGTGCAGACTATATGTGAGAAATGACAGCTCTGGATTGCTAAGTTCTAGAGTTGGGAAATGAAAACTATATGTAGGGAATATTGGAAAACAGAGCCAGGAAGTGCTGACATCTGACAGAAGAAAAAAAGTTACGAATAAAATCATCTTCATATGTGGCTCAAATATAACCTGTAATTTTTTTTTTTCCCTGCCGTTTGCCAAAACTCAGTTTATTACAAGAATTAGCCTTGTTCTTTATGCAAGTATTGGGTTCTGCCTGCCAGTAGTAACTTTCCAAGATACCCCCTCCAATTTGTTCTAAATATTACTTCTGTCTCTACAGGTATCTTGTACTTTGTTTCTTTTCTGAGATGTTCTGTGTCTCAAAGAGGAGCTAAATGAAATTAAATGACCCCTTTAATACCACATTATACAAACAATCTCTTCACAACATGACAAAGAATAAGAGATTGATTTATATTCATATTTACAGCACAACAAAAGGAAGAAGCAATACATGAAAACACAGCTGTCAATAATAAGAGAGGAAAATAAGCACACTATTACTTATATATTATCAAAATACACCAGCTGTTCAGTTCTATAGTCCTAGGGGAAAGAAAAGGGTGCATCCTACATCCTGGGTGTGAAACTCAATGGATTTCCCCTTGCTCTTGCAACAGTAAGCGTCCATATTGTTCTTTGTCTTTACCTCAAGGCCAAACTCAAACTTCTTGTGATGAAGGCAAGTCAAACTACCTAACTGACTACAGACACTTCTTAGGCAGTTAAAACATTGCGCTGAAAACACACAGTCAAGCTCCATAGGTCCTTCTGCCACCCCCCTCAGATGAAAGAAGACAGCTCTGGGACACAAGGTCCCTTACTGAAATTTCAGTATTATGAATGTTTACTAATTGAGGAATGTTGCCACCTCAGTATTATACTGAAACATGAAATACTGCAGATGAAACTTAGCTCTGTCAACTACCCAAACAATTTAAGTCTGCCAAAGGCATACTATTGGATCATACAAATCCCATTACAAAGCACTCTGAAGAGTTTTTTAGACATTCTTATGGAAAAACTCAGTTCTTTTGCCCGAGACAGTAATGACCCAAGCTGTGCAGGCCCAAATAGGTCTGAAGAAACATGGCACTAATTTTCAGGCTCACCTGTTTAACAGCATGCAACTCGCTAACTACTCCAAGGACCTGAAGTGCTAACCACCCGCTTCACACACTGTGGCACAGACAGGATTGCTCAGCCAACAAGAGGACATGATTGTAGCTATGGCTTATTGCATTATCAGGTCCGTAAATCTTTCTGAAAATCCTGGCTGTTTGGTGGTGTAGCTTGACCTCAGGGACAGAAGCTCATTCCCTCCCTTCCAAAAATGAGACACTACCACCCAAGGGAAAGGAAATCTCTCATAGCTGTTTAGCAACACAAGGTCTGCGGTGTTACCTCAGCATTTCTCCCTATATCCATCAGAAAACAGGAATACAGCCAGACACTAAACCACTGCACCTAAAATACTTTCCACCTGTTCCGCTGGTTTGACAAACACGCTTTGTCTTCTACCTGCCATAGCAATCAAGTTTGTAAACTGGTTTATATTACCAGTCAATGTATACATGGTGGGGTGGGTATCAAGATGTAGCTTGTTTTAGCAAGACAAAGCTAATCCATCAGGAAAACAACAAAACAAACAAACAAAAACAAAAAACACCCCACACCACTTAACCAACTTTAGAAATGTTTAAATTGGATTTGGACACAAAGGACTTAAAATACACACATCTGTCTGTTACTGATGTGTAAGAGGTTGCTTGGGCAATGCTTTACCTATGAACTGCTGCAGTTTGTTGGTGACTTCCAAGGAATATGCAACAGGTAACCAAGAAAAGCAAGCCTGCTATCTGCAGGCTTACATTTGCTGAATGACTGTCATATAAATTCATTATCCGTGCCACTGGAAAGTGTTTAGAATTCCTCAAATCTGAACAAGACTAAAAAAAGCTACCATGTAATTTAACAACAGTGCAGAAAATCAGATAGTGTAACACACTGTAATGTTTTGATGGACATAAGATCTGGAAAAGCAAGAAAACCCAACTCCAAAATAACCGATTTGCCCAATATTTGTGGCCAACCATGAGTACAGCCCTGTTAAAAGCCCCAGCATCAAGCTGTGGCTACTCAAGCTAGCAAAAGCTGAGTTCATTACAAGCACCGGTATTCTCATTGACTAGCTGTGGCCAGTGCTTGGTGAAGCCCAAGCACACAGGCAAAGTTCTACTCTCCAGCCTGGTTCAACAAGTCCAATGTCCTCTTATGTATTTCTGTCCCTCTGTTACAGCCAACATCTGCTTTGCTCCACTCTGCCTACACCAGCCTAGGTTCTGCCTGTCCATCTCCTGACCCATGCTTTCTTCCCGTCCTTCCATCCACTTCCCCAGGTCTCTGCAGTTCTGATGCAGTGCCTTCTTGTTTCTCCTTCCAAGCTGGAAGGAGCTGACAGTGCAGAGAAGGTCAAACTTTCTTATCTACCATTTCTAGGATGAATGGGATAGATGGGATAGTGGTCCTTGAAAGCTGGAAAGAGGCACAGGGGGAAAGACCTACCAAGTGTCTGTTAGCGTAGGTGGGAACATGCTCTGACATGCTCCGAGCCCACATGGGCACCTCCCCGTCGGTCTATCAGGCTACAAGGAGGCAGGCTAAATCTTCAACCCATGTTAGCAAGCAAATACAAAACACATTGAAAATATATATTTCACCCCCCCCAAGGTAATAAAGTAGCTAATCTCCCTCTCCTCTCTGTTCTCAGTGCTGCTGGAAGGACCACAAATGGCAGACACTACAATGTGTAATTCAGATGTACTACAGTTTCTCATTCTTGAGAAGAACTTTCTAAAATAGCAGGGAAAACAGCGTGTTTTCCCCTAAGCTGATTCTCAGATTAAACAAGTAAACTACTTTAGGCAAATTTCTCCCCAAGTTTCCAAATAAGAAAAACCAGCTTTTAAAATAGAAGCAACTGAAAACAGGAGTGGTTTTTTTCTTGTTGGGTTTTTTTTTGTTTGTTTGTTTTTGGGGTTTTTTTATTCAGTACTACATGGCCTTAGGAAAGCGGCTTTATCATGATCTACATGCCAGTGCAACTGCTGCAACACACAACTTCTGAGGGCAGTGTCCAGATAGTTACAAACTCTGTGATAAACTACAATAACATCTACATTTGACTTTCTCATCTGCGCTCGAGCTACTAATCCATCACCACTAGGACAACTGTAGGGACAGCCGTACTTGGCATTCTACCTTTTTAAGCAGAAACAGGCAAAACCAAGCAACTAAAAAAAAAAAACCCCAACAAGAACAACAAAAAACACCCACCCTATAAAACCCCCAACCAATTAAACTGAGGGCAAGATCAAGAAAAATATCCTATCCAAAGTGAATTCTTGCGAAAAATCTGTCAATGTGCATTATAAAATTAATAGTATATGAATCTTGTCAAGACATTTAAAAAAATTTATATTTTATATCACAGTGATAGAAGTTTTATACAACTGTAGGCATTTCGTTTCCTGCCTTCACAACAGGAAAGACATTTGATTCTCAGCTTAAATACTGAATCTTAAAACATGCAAGAACTGTATATCTGTAAAAAAAAATGCATCTCTGAATAATAGGAAGAGTTTGTTTATGCTACATTCCTCTACAGAGCCCTGTGTATTTGACTTAATCATTGTTTTTCACTTACTGGCCTCAGTTATCTTCCTGCATTTACAAACATCTAAGCTTGTAGAAGAAGAGCTCAGAAAAGCTTCCCTTACCTTAAGAAGAAAAAAAAAAAAAA
>VZTL01074104.1:53453-68372 GCA_013400535.1 Scopus umbretta | reverse complement strand
AAAGATATTGAATCCAAGAGTGTTATGTCATTCTTAAAGAGCAGTCTTACTGTTCAGCAAGATATATATGCATATATGGATATATATACATATATGTATGTGTGTGTGTGTAAACGTGTATTCACTATACGTAATCAGGCAAATTGCAATATAGGGCAGGTGTGGCTAGTAAACAGGGAAGCAACTGTGAAAGGACTTCGGCTCTTCCTGGATATAACCAGACATGAGTGAGGGTTCATTTGGATCTGACCTCATTTCTGAGCTTGCCTGAAATATACGCTGATAATAATTAGCGTTTATTGCATGCAGCTCTCAAACCCTTCTAAGCATCATTATTCCTCCTTGCAGAGCGATTATGAGCCACAGAACAGTGAAGTGACAAAAGACAGTGCCTATGATTCTTTATTTCACTCTGCTACGTATATTGGCATCTTCTTTATTTACTAGGAACCGCTAACTTTGCAAACTATTGGGGGTATTGCTTTCAAATCATGCTATTATAATTAGAGTTGATTTTATGTGGTAAATGTGCCCAGATGAGGCATGTACCTCCTTCTTTTCAGTCCCTCTTTTGTCTGCATATAACAAATATTTGTGTTGTAACAATATAACGTAGCATGATTTTTCATGCAATAGATATTTTAAGGTAACCTGTTAATTTCTTAATCTTGTTTTGCATTTCATAGCTCAACAAGGCATTCGGATTGAATAAGGTGCTTACAGACACAAAGCCCATGTTGTTGGGGCTTTGATTTCACGGGTGTTCCTGTGATTCACGTGGTATGTATTCTAGAGAAATCTAGCACTACAGACCAACAATATCAAAGCACCATCTTTGCATAGTTACACAGTCTATAAACAATACTCCATAAAATTGGAAATAAGTAACAACATTTTTAATTTTTCTATGGTGTAGCATCAAAACCTATGTGTATAGATTTTTTTTTGCCTAATTCCTGACCTAGGAGATGTACAGTCATTCTTTTTCCACTTCACCCTTCAGACTCCCATTTCTTCTATTAATCTATGTTATTCATCCAGAACTCAGTAAAAAAAGTATCTTAGTTTTGCATGTCTCAGTTACAGGGAGATAACCTGTCAGCACAGTAATTTTGCATAATTGTCTATACTGATCTAGGGTCTCTACCATTTTTTCACAGTAACTTGCATATTGGTATTTTAAGTTCTAGATCAGTACAGTGACCAGATGTCGTGGTTTAACCCCAGTTGGCAGCTAAGCACCACACAGCCGCTTGCTCACCTCCCTGCCCTGATGGGATGGGGGAGAGAATTGGGAAGAAAAAAGTAAAAACCATGGGTTGAGATAAAGGCAGTTTAATAAGACAGCAGGGGAAGAGAAAATAATATTAATAATGATGATAAAAGACTATACAAAACAAGTGACACACAATGCAGTTGCTCACCACCCGCTGACCGATGCCCAGCCCGTTCCCGAGCAGCGATCGCTGCCCCCTGGCCAACCCCCCCCAGTTTCTATACTGAGCGTGATGCCGTATGGTATGGAATAGCCCTGTGGCCAGGTTGGGTCAGCTATCCTGGCTGTGCCCCCTCCCAGCTCCTTGCGCCCCTGGCAGAGCATGGGAAGCTGAAAACATCCTTGACCAGTATAAACACTACTGAGCAACAACTGAAACATCAGTGTGTTATCAACATTATTCTCATACTAAATCCAAAACACAGCACTATGGCAGCTACTAGGAAGAAAATTATCCCAGCTGAAACCAGGACACCAGCGTTTAATTTTGGGGGTAGAGTTACTTGCTTCACTAGCCAACCGATTTGTTTTGTCAAGACCTGCAAATGATAGAATATAGGAAGGGTTTTTATCATGACACCTTTTATTACAGGTTTGGTGGGGGCTTTTTTTGTTTGTTTGTTTAATCTACATTTCCTTTCTGGAAAAGGAAACACATGCTGCCTCAGCTAGTATGGCACCAGAAGCTTGATGCCTTTTTCTCTGAATTGACAGCTATCAGCCATTGTTAATTATCGGTTAAAGCAGGGTCATAGACTTTACTTCCATAGCAAAGAAAAAGCTGAATTGTACACTACCGAGTGGGTAATATTGATCAGTCCTTCCAGTACTCTGACACACTAGATGTGGTTTATTTAGTAATGCTCTGATGCTAAGTCAAGCTCTGTGTCGCACATCACCTCAAGCTGGAATACCCAGAAGTTATTCCCTTTAACCCCATCTTACCAGTTTTGTTCCAAGTGTAGCTATGCACATTGCCAGCTGAAAGAAAAAAAAAAAAAAAAAAAGGCTTTCTTTGGTGTTTAATAGCATGCTGCTTCTTCAATGTCTATGTCAGTCTCACACCATTCAGTTGCTGTACGGATTAGGTACCTTTATGTGCATAAGGGCATCTCATGATCCATGAAGATTAATCAAGTTGAATATTGTATTTATGAAAGCATCTAACTTTGTGCAGGTAGGAAAAAAATGAGAAATGACCTGAAGAGCATGGAGTATCATTCCACAAATAGCAAATATACTGAACTGGCAGAGTTAATTATTCTTCAGCTGTCCACGTCATTTTGTTACTAAATGAACAGTCTATTAGAACTTATGCTAGTTCTATAGACTTATTTTTTTGTACTTATGGTTCTTTGATATAATTTTATATCAGTGACACTGAGAAGCCAAAAACTGGATACACCGTTTCCCCATTTTTCTGTCTTGAGACTCAGAAAGAGGACTGTCATCTTTCCCACATTGCCTGTACAGTAACTTGATTGGAATTTCATCTCCAAGACACAGTGACAATAGAAGTTTGGTACTCTACCAATATTTAAAATTCCCTTACAGTCATTGCTAATTTACTGAGTCTTAGCTCTGCTGAATCAGCATCACTGAAAGCAATGTCTCCTCTTAATTACTGACAGAAAGCAGTGCCTCTACAAGGGCAGAGTCAACAAAGAACAGGATTAGGGTAGATGGACAGTAGCTGTATCAACTCCTATACAGTCATTTTAAAATTATCTAAAATCACTAACCTTTCACTTCTGGAGCATGAGGTTCAATTCTGTATTTAGCCATGCATGAAAATGAGTTCAGCAATCTTGGCTTAGCCTCCACCAAATCATTCACATAATTTGCCATGATTGGCAGGTTTTGCTGTGGAGAAAAAGTGAAAATGAATTAGAAAATAAAAACGAGGTTTTGTCAGGTTGAAAAATCAAACATCAATAAAATCTGAATGCCAGAATCACAGAGAGCAAATTCAGATCTGGAAGGCTGGACCTTTGTGCAACCCTCACAGAATAAAAAATGGAACAGGAGGCAGGATCTACTGTAAGCACAATATAGCAGTCATCAGGGCATCAATGGAGCAGTCACTGAAACAGTATTCCGAGTAGGACGGTTGCACGCTAATGGACTACTCCTGAACTCTACTCCTCAAAATGCACGGTGTCTTCTTATCCACAGGAGGTGCTCTCAGTACTGCCCACGCGAGTATAGCAGGCAGCTTTGTGCCGCAGACATGCCCGACATTTTGCGAAGGCCAGCGGCCCTGCTTCACCTGTCGCCGTGAATTCCGGGGTGCTGCTTAGAATTATAAAGTTAACAGTCTGTTTCTAGGCAGTGAGGACGACCGTGAGCCCCTCTTCCTGAACAGCGAAGAAATACAGATTAAAACCTATAAATACACACAAAAGAGGAAAAATTAGACGAGGATGAAAATAAGAGTGAGAGAGAAGTGAAGAATGACACCTCTCATCTGTCATAATCCTCTTCTCACTTGCTTTGGCTAACTAACTCTTAGCTCCAAACCCGCACCTCCCATATGAAATGAACCCAGGTGACAACCAGGTGACTACCGCAGCAAGGACAGTGCATAGTCTTTTGACTCAGGCTGTATGTACAACTGCTCTGTGACTGACTTATACCTTACGTAGAATTTCTTTTTTTCTTCTTTGGCAAACACTAAACTTTGCGTAGTTAGAATTCTTTGAAAGTAGCCATACAATAATGCAATGTCATTTTGAAGTTTAAATGGAACTGAAAAAGATGGTATCTTGTCTCTTGCGACCCAAATCAAGACACGTGCCTGATGCAGATGGTTCTTATACAAACTTCCAAGAAGGAATGACGTCCTTATATTTGTTTACACAACATCTGCCACAAAAGGCTATGGATTCTGACTGGAGCCCTGGGCATTACTGTAGTACAAATCCTGCAAAACTCACCTATACCTTTCACTCGCTGCTCTGTCTAAAAAAAAGAGCCAAGGTGAAGAAAAAGATAGAGAAACACAAGAGGTTGAGCAGTTTAACATAAAGATTAGCTCCAACTCTTTCTGTAAGATTTAACCGGTTTACTTTAATAAAAGCAGTAACACCATACGTACAGCAGACATTAACGAAGGGATTGTCTAAAGCACCTTTCCAGCTCTTCAGATTATATTTAGCACTCCACAGTCATCGTGTTATGTGGGGAACCCTGCAAATAAAACTCTAGCAAACCTAACCATTTTCGTTACTCAGCAAGGGAACTGCTTCTGGTTCCATCCAAAACCTTGCATGAAATCCTGGCAGATTCACGGCGTAATTCAACCTGTTGTACACTAACTTTAACGCACAACAACTTTCTACCTTGCACAATGGTAGTCTAATTTAAATCTCTAATAAAGATATCCTGGGCTGTGACTTGTTGTAGAAAATTTGTCAGTTGTAGAATTTTTTAAATGATTCTTTTCCCTCCTCTTGGTTGTGTCTTCTGCATCCAAGACTATAGAGTTAGGCTGGTGCTAGTGTATTTTTTACTCTCTGGGTTCTCTGACAATGCGGTCTGCTTTTGGGAAGAGACAGTGCCCCTACCACTAGGGGTGAAATGCCCCGTCATACTTCCACGTTGTAGCATAAAGACAGTCTTTTAGCCCACCTCTCATTTTCTCAATACTACTTCAAGAACTATCATTTAAGAGCAAAAACCAAACAAAGCAAAAGAATGACAGCAAAATCTCATTTAACCATCCTTTGGCTAAATCCACCAGGCACATTAGAACCTAATCCACCATAGTCTTATTTAAAAATGGGTGGCTGAAAGGTGCCATAGGATTTATAAAAAGAAAACAGATTGTCTCAGAGGCTGATGCCAAATAACTCATTGCCTGAGTTATCACTCTTCAATCAAAAAGTATATGAAGAAACTACATAAGTCATTTAGACAGCAATCACCATGGAGTTATGCTGGCCTCTCATGTCAGTGATGAAACAGCCAAATTCCCTGACAGTGGTGAGTTATTCCTTTTCTCACTGGCAGAGCTGCCAAAAGAATCATCAAGGCTACAGGCATGGAAAACATGAGGCCTCTCCAAATTCGAGTGGTAAAAATACAATGTGTTTTATTACTTTACCTTAATCTTTATAATGTAAGCTTTGAAAAAAAAATTACAGCAACGTCAACCATAGCTAGGCAACAAAGTGATTAATTTAAATTCACCATTTAATTCCTGTAAGGAAGCTTTCTTCCAGACCATGTTCTTCGGGATTCTGTTCCCACCTCCCTCTGCCCCCAGTCTCTCTCATAACTAAACACGTATCTTTCAGCCCTGACAAAGTCAGTATAAAATATTGGGTGTTTTATTACAAATTGTAATTCGGTCACTTTGGAGGTGGATTTTCTTTCTTTAGTTATAGTAATGACTTAGTATAGGAAGTTGAAAATTTTTTGTCGCGCTTTAACATTGCTAGCGAGGTCACATACTGTAAGCAAGAATATAGGTGCTTAGAAATATTTCTCTGCCTGGCCTGATTGCCTTTAAAAATCCTAAAGAAAGTAAAAATACATTCATTCTCTGGTATAGTTGTAAATACTTGTTTTAGAAACCTAACATGTACTGAAGAAAAGCAAATTTCGTGGGCCTGATTTCAATTTGAGCAGAATTTCAGTTAATAATGTTGCACACATAAACCCTCTTTTAACAGTCCATAATATTAAACTGAAGACAGGATTGCTAAAGAACTTTGTTATTTTTTCTCCCTATTAAATCAGCGTTACAGACTTTCAGCAGATGTCTTTAATAGACATTGTTATTAAAAAAAGCATTACATAAAATAAATTCAGACCATTTCTTCGGTATTACTTACTCCCACCATTAAGAACAGAATTTCTCATGTGTCTTCAAATTATTACATTTATGCCTAATGCAAACAAACAAAACCTCATCATCTCCAGACGCTATAAACCTCTGTCAGCATCCATACTAGCCCTATATTTAAAAAACTGCCACTGCTTCCATTTACAGTAACCCCTTATTTTTACAGGTTTAAAAGCTGGCATTAAGAATGTGTTCTAGTAGAAAAGTTTCAGCCCCTAAGCAGTTTTTTAAGTTGGGAAAAACATCCATCTTCTTTTTAAGCTCTTGGGTGCCAAAGAGGTTTTGTAGTGTCAGGTATTTTTCTGAGCTTTCATAACTCAAAAATAATGCCAGTTTTGAGTTAATTTCTTGCAACATATCAGCTAATAAATAAGTACCTTTGCATTTTTACTGTTTGGGAAATGTTATTAAACATAATCATTTTTCCATGGCAGAAAACCCACCACAAATGATGTCTCTGGGTCAAACTGTCAATAATATTACATGCCTGAGATCAGTACGTGAAGTCACGCTTATGCTCCTGCCATAAAATAAGCCTTGTTGCTCTGATGTGAACATACAGTTCTTTATCTCCAGCAATTAGGCTATTTATTCACCTGAGTAAATACAGATTTATGAGCTACAGATCTCCTCCCTTTCCCTCCCATCTGCACAGGTAACCTGACTATAAACTGGGAGATATCCGAGTACCCCTGAGTTCCTAGGTCTTGACGAAATCTTGTCTTCATATCGATAACAGCCTTCTCCCTCTACACCCTGATTTCCACAGAAACCTAATGCATGATCAGATGGGAATAGTGGCACGTTCTTGGTCTGGTTAAGTGGGAGACAGGATCTAGGACAACCTTAAGAAACATCTGGAGACACAACAGGCCTTGGAGTTAGGATTCTCTGGAGTAATTCTACTGAAAGCAGTGAAGTTATTCTTACTTTTTTTTTTTAATACATATAAAAATATGAATTTTTAAACAGAGTAAATTAAAGCAGACTTTGGTCCATCAGCAGTACATAATGCTCTTTCACACATATTTATTGTATGAGTGAGATAAAGAGAGAAACAATAGCATAATAGTTAGGCACTACTTCCGGTTAAATCCACCTCCCCATCACAAACCTCTAAATGCCCAACTCATATCCCTACACTCATCTCAACAAGAGACCTGTAAGGCTAAATTCATTAAACACCAAGGCATGCGATGGCTTTGAACTAGAAATACCATTGATGCATAGTTTTGTGTATTTTCTTCATGTTGGAATACAAAAAGATACCTGAAAGCACATCCAGAAATTCTGAGTACTTTGCCTTAAATGTCTGAAGACACTTGCACTAGCTTTGAAGAGCATCATGGCTCTACGAATCTGATCTCAAGTGCTGCGTGAATTGCTCACGTAATACAGGTGCTGTAAAAGGTTGGTCACTGTTTGCTGTGCAAACCTTTACTCTATACCTTTAGTGTCATAACTTTTTCCAGCAGCGGGCTCTTTTATAGCCATTGAAAAGAACAGCTTAAGGCAATCATTAAGGGTTGTGGGATGAAACTGGAGCAATTGCGTTTGTTTCATAGAGTAGAATATTTCAGTTGGAAGGGACCTACAACGAACATCTGATCCAACTACCTGATCACTTCAGGGCTGACCAAAAGTTAAAGCATGTTATTAAGGGCATTGTCCACATGCCTCTTAAACACTGGCGGGCTTGGGCATTGAGCACCTCTCTAGGAAGCCTGTACAGATACAGGTGCTTCCACACAAGCAGCACCTTAGCTTTGTGGTTGAAGGGTCACCGCCTCAGAGTCATAACTACACCACAGTCATTGGTTTTAGTCAAGTCACTAGATTTTCAGGCTTCAGAAAAATAGTCTTCATTCAACAGGAATCATTATTTATGTTAAAATTCCAAGCTCTTTCAAAACTGGCAAAAAATTCTAAAGAAAATGAAAGCTATTTTCTTCATCCTCCTAATTCTGCTTGGGGAAAATATCAGTGAGAATTGTAAGTAAAGTAGGGAATAAAAAATAAAAGCTACCCAAAAGCAATGATTGCCACTGAAGCATGCTCTAATTCGCGCTATGAATTCTGGTACTCTTTCACGGTGTTAGCTACTGTTGAATGAAGAAACCTCATCTTTTGAACAGTAAAGTGCATCTGAGAAGCTTGTCCAAAGCATCCTAGTTTTAATATCTTCTACTACCCTCTGGTAGTAAAGCAGCCAGAATAACCTTGAGTTGTCCCTGAGACTCAAGGCAGCTGTAGCTGCCTAGCTACATGTAGTATCCACGTACAGCACTAACGTATGAAGTATGANTGGAGGGCTGAATCCAATGATTGAAACCAAAGAAAATGTTTGTGTGAACCCCAGTGAGAATCAAAATAGCTGCATTTTGCACTGCTCTATTTATAACTCTATAATTTTAAATGGTAAGACCAAAAATAGTTATCGCAATATGTCAGCTCAATGTAATTTTTCTTTCCAAGAGACGTAAATCAGTCTAACTCTTCTTTTGGTAGAGAGTAGTAAAATAAATAATAAATAGTATTTCAGATAGTTTTAGAGGGTTTTTTTTTACTGAAGTTTTAGTCCTTCGTGGCAGGAGTTCCTGGCATCTGAATATGGCCTTTCCCTCATCTGACTCCACTTAGGATATACATCTACCAAGGGACTTTCAGAAATATGTAACGATTCAACAAGGCAGCTAGTTCAAGTGGGGGATAATTGGGCATTCACCCTCCCCTTCGCTCCGTGCCACTGTTTTTACTCTCTCCCTCTCCATTGTATCCTTAAAAGCAGCGGATCTGCAGCCAAGCATTGCACACTCCCCACAGCCAGCAACTTCCTCTGAAGCTGCAGTCCGTAATTACAACCAGCTGCCAAGGGCTGCTGAGAGCAGGACAAGCAGCACCTTCCTGCCCAGAGAGTAACCCCCAGGCTTTGCCATGTGGACACCCCCAAGGAGGCTCCCGCGCTCTCGTAGTAAAAGTTGAGAGAGAGCAAGAATCCCGCCCCCCCCACCTCCGCCACCTTCTCCCCATACCAACAGAGATACTAAAAGGACGGGCTATTTCAGCCTCCCTCCCTCTTCTCTCCTTCCCTTAAATCCATTTGTTTAAAGGGAAGAAAGCCTCCTTCTACGGCCCCTGCTGCTGCTCTGCCTGACCCACTACTGTGCTGCTCGGAGGCCGCCGGCCGCGCGCGCTGCTCTTTCCCCCGGACTGACAGGAGGCACTTGCACGCGCTGTAGCAAGCGGCGTTACGCAGCCGTGGAACCGACAGCGACAGCAAACGGAGATTAAGACTCTTTTGGAATTGTATTTGCTAGCTCCTGTGGGCTTCGCCTGCGGTGCAGGGTTTTATGTTTTAAAGCGTGGAATCTGTGCTGCCAGTCATCCAAGTTCATGGTAAACCTAAAGGGTATCCTGAGGTGTTTGAGACCCGGGGACATCAGGTATATACAGATGGTGCAAATTGCCAAACAATGCTTTGCAGTTGCGTAGCGCTAAGATCACAGAACACTTATGCGCTGATGAACTCCATCTCTTCCAATCAAATTTATACCTAAAGAAAGCAATACCGGATGCAGTGAGCATTTTGCTCGAAACAGCAGAAAAACCTGTGATGGAGCTGGGGACAACAAAACTGGCACTCTTACCCTTACATCATGTTAGGAGTACAGAATTATAGCATTCAGATAGTAAAACTGTATTATATATGGAACTGTAGACTCCACCTGTATAGACAGGTAGATGCAGCTCGTGAAAGAATCCCATGCCAAATGAATCACCCTGGATTTTCTCTCACAGGATGCTGAGCTTCACAGGGATGCAGGAGGGAGCTCTCATGAGGCTTCACAAACAGAAATTTCTGCAAAATGAGGAGAATACAAAGTGCCCCATAAACCCACGGGCTTTCGGGTAGAGCATCGGTATCGGCTGCATCCATGTGCAATGGCTAGCAACAGTAAATGAAAGTATCAGAAGTGCTCAAGTGATTTAGGAGCACAGCACACATTATCAGGATGGATTTTACACTCTGGGAATATAAAAATTAGGTGATAGGGTTTGGTGTTTATAGCTCTTTTTTCTTTTTTTCTTCCTTCCTTCTTCCTTCCAGGGTGGAGAAGCACAGCCAGAACAGCAAATGAAACAGTCATTCCAAAGTCATGATGGTTTTTTGTGCCATAATATGTAGCTGTATGGGAATCCTGTCAGGTTGACTGTTTGCACTTTCCCCATGGGCGTAAACACGCCTCAAAGACTCCAGCTTTCACGCTGTACTTTTCTTTTGCACTAGCATTGCCTGTACAGCACACACATTGGCCTTTCTCTGTCTCTTACTGCACCACCAGGGAGGAATTGCATCCTCCTCGCTTCTCAGGCTATAGGTTTGCATTATATTGGCTTTGGCACTAAAACAGGCTTAAGAAATTGCCCTCCGCCGTTTGCCTTGCCCAGTGTTTATCCCGATTCATTTCACTGAACCCACCCTGGCTGATCCCATTAACACCGGCAAAAGAGGGAAGCAAGGGGCAGTAAATTGCAGTAAAAAGAGGGATGAATGAGCAATGAGCAGATGGATGGGGAGGAAAGTGGTAAACATTAAACTGTCTTCGCTGTTGGAGAACGTACAAGGAAAAAATGTTCTCAAAGAGCCTGGCTATTGGTAAATCAACTTTTCTCCTCTGAATGCTTCTCTCTATTACACATATTCCACTTTGCATGATTTCAAAGTGGCAACGAGAACACTTGGAGTGGGATCTCAGAGCCTTAAACAGACTGCACAAGCTTCACTTTAAGCTAAGGCAACTGGGAGAGGAAAGAAGAAAGGAGGCATGAGAAACGCACACCGCAGTAGAGCACAAGGACAGGAAGGGCGCATATACATTCTACAGCAATGAAAAAAAAATACAAACCCAAGTGCTTGAGGTACACAAAGGTGTACACAAAGAAACGTACTTGGAAGAGAACTGGAGGAAGATGTGCTCTGCCCAACACAAGAGCCCAATTCTGACTGCTGTAAAGGTGGTGGTAATTTATGGAAGTCGCACAGGGAAAAGTGCACACGTGAACAATGCCAACAACTTTGGTAGCATTTTGCACTTCTTGTGACCTGGTGTCGATGATGAGTAAGCAAGTGGTGAAGCAGCAGGAGAGGCCATACAGGCATAAACATACACAGCTGGAGTGCCTACTTTTTTTGTTCTGCCTTTCCAATTTCTGATAACATTCTGAAACTTAATTCCTTATTAGTCTTCTTTAAGATTAATCCAAATTTCTATTTGGCCACCTTCAGGGATGGGCTCACATACCCCAAACAAAATTCTAATCTTGACTTCTCATTCTGAATGTTTTCTTGAGCAAGAGCAAGCTCAGCTGACCTTCTCATTTTGGGCAATTTGCAGCTCCCAGTGACTTAGCTATAGGATGTGCTAAAGGAAAATTTTCAGGCTCCTAACTATGAACAAGTTTAATATAGGAATAAAAATGTTTAGGCTCTCATATACCTAACGTTGTGAAGCACTAAAAATTGAGCGTGCAAACTCGGAGAATGTTGTCATGTAATTACCACTCTGTTGGTGCCAGATCGGTACTTCACCACTCAAATCACAGAATAGTTGAGGCTGGGAGATACCTCTGGAGATTATCCACTCCAAGCCGGTGGCTCAGAGAGGCATTCAGTTGGGTTTTGAATATCTCCAAGGATAGAGACTCCACAGGCTCTCTAGGCAACCTGTGCCAGTGCTTGGTCACCCTCACAGTGAAGAAGCCTTTTTTAATGTTTAAGTGGAATTTCTTCTATTTCAATTTGAGCCAATTGCCTCTCATCCCATCACTGGATGCTACTGACGAGACTCTGGCTCCATCTTCTTTACATCCTTCCATCAGATGTTTAGAAAATTTATGGAGGAGAAACCACGGTGTAGGAAAAGGTCTACAAACACAAGTCTAAACCACAAAAGGTCTTCACTTCAGCCTTGACACATAAAAATATACCCCACTCCCATCTTGCTATGAATATAATTAAATTTGCAAATTTATCATCTAGCTGTTTCAGTGAGGATTCTGTTTATCTGCTTTACCTGTATATTCTCTATGTTCCTCTGCCTGCTTAGTAATCACTGGGATTATTTGACAGCAGCTAAGTTATTTTACGTTTACAAATATACCAACTCGGTTCCAGTTAAAAACTTCTGTTTTGTTTGTATGTGTGAAACAAGAGTCCAACCCTGACTAAAGACAAAGTGCAAAACTCTGACCAGTTAGCAACCTATCAGTCAGCAAAAGATCTTTTCAGCACATGGTGAAAGCAACAAAATCCTTTAATCTTATTTTTTTTAAAGTGTGATACAAACCAGGGAGTTTCTCATTTTTAGCATAGGAACGAAAGGTAAATTTCTATCAAGATTTATACATGTACCAGCAAGTCTTTCCAGACAGTCTAGGAAAAATTGTCAACAGTGTTGTCAGACTTCAGAAAAATGACGAGTATCTTATTTCAACAAATGTGATTCGATCACTAAATCCAACCTTCATGAAAGAGAAATGCTGTTGCAGGTTTGGGGCCTCTTACCCTTTCCCCAAAAAAGCTGACAGTTAAAAGCTTGTAAAAAGCTGATGGAGTTTTAAAATCAAAAGTTTACAAATTTCAAAACATCCCTGATCTCCAATATCTCCACGCTCCCTTTCCCCAAGTCATTTCTGGAGAAAATGTCCCAGTGGTGATCATGACAAGGATTTCTGCTTGAAAGCATGGTTTTCTTTGGTTACATCCAAATTCTACAGAACTGTTCACCATACATTCACTGGAAATTGGGTCTTGGCTAATTATTTTCCTCTGTTAGGTTTTGCTCTTAGCAAAGTAAAACAATTATTGGCGTTTTGGCACAGCCGAGCAGGGATTTTTTTTTTTTTTTTCCACTCCTTTTGCATCACGAGCAGTTATTAACTTGCCCTGAAATCAGAATGTATTAGTGTGGTGTGGGAGACAGTTTCTGGCTAAATTTGCAGGCCTGGTAATTAGAGATAATATTTTATTTCTATCTGTACATCTTTGAAAGATAATAACCATAGTGCCCAATGACAGCATTTTTGCAATTTTCCTTCAGAGAAAAACTGCAATTTCAGGCATGTTAATCATTAAAAAGTCACTCTCATAAAAGTCACTCTCAAGAAAATGAACATAAGATGGAAGTGCAACGAATAAAGCAAAAATCCTTATTAGCCTACAGGCTGAAGTAGAGGTGGTGTAAGACTGTAAAGACACAGGCTTGGCATGGATAGCTGTTCCGATTAAGGGACCAAGTGTTAAGAAAGAACAGAGCTTGTTAGAGATGTCAATATCAAAGAGTGACTGGAATTACTTAGAATGGTTCAAGGTAATAAATCTTCAGCAAATGGAATATACTTAAGAAAGGAGAAATTTAGGCCAAATCTCAGGAAAAGATTTCTAACGGTGAAGTACGGAAGGTTATGGAATGTTTGCCTGAAGGAAGAGACACAAGGCATATCCCTGGAGACTTTTAAAACTACACTGGAAAAAGCACTGAAGTGTCTGGTACACAATAATCCTACAGCAGGAAGGAGAAAGGCTAGATGATCTAACTGGGCTTTTCCATCTCTCCTTTCTGTGATTCAGTGGTAATTCCACTGGCCAGTTCTAGTTTCAAATGCAAAAATCCAAGATCAACTGTAAGCACCCCCTGTTGAATGCAAACGCTGCAGAACAACTCACCTCTTCACCCCAGCACAGAACGCAAACGCTCTTCAGAAATGAAAACAGATCCCATGTTTTAAGTTACTTTTATTTGAATACGTCTACATTATGATGAGAAGAAAACACATTAGAAATGTGAACAGTCATTGTGTTTGTACTTACAGCAGGAATCAGATTTGCTCAACCCGGGTACTCGCATTGAAATTTCCAAATTTTGAATGGAAATTGTACACATACTGTTTAATTGAGGTAGAGTCTGTTGGTACTGTTACAATGTTGCTCAGCATGAGGAAAAGTGATAGAATGAGATTCTGTGAACTTTCAAAGGCAGGCTTACACCTCTCTTACTTTCTGCTTTTTTTTTTTTGAGCTGATGCTGAAGGAATAAAGAAAATTAAAAAAAAAAAAAAAGAGGTGGTATATTTTATATAGAGTCCTCTGAAAATCTTACTCTTTTCACTTAAAATAACCGCTACCTGGTCTTGATCTCAGGTTTGGAAAGAGCTGCAGTTATCTGCCCTTCTGAAATCCACAGACACATGCTGTTCTTCGAAAGCTCTTGTTCTATCACAGTTGATCACAGGGCCAGCAGTCTCTCTAAACTTCACGGAATAGGTGAATTACACAAATGGTACTAAAAGCGAGTAAGGGCTGTAAGGACCGGATGAAGATGTATTAACAAAACCCATGCACAGTAGCGCGTTGGCGTTACCATTTCAGTTTGTATGAGGAGCGTGCTTTTGAAGAGATCTCTCCTGATTGTTTCATGCCATGGAGCGGGTTCGAGGCTGGATCGCTTTCGAACGAAGCTNGCCGGGGGCTGCGCGCAGGCGGCCGCAGGGCGCGGACGGCGGGACGCAGCGTGGGCGCAGGCTGCCCACTTCCACGGGACGAGCCCCGCGTTAGAGGAGCTGCTGCTGCTGCTGCTGCTAGTGCTGCTGCCGGAGCTGCGCGCCTGGCCCGCTGCCCGCGCACCGCCGCCGCTGTGGCCCCAAATCAAAGTACCCTCCTTCCCACATGGAAGTACCCTCCTTCCCACACGGAGGTACCCTTCTTTCCCACACGGAGGTACCCTTCTTTCCCACA
>VZTL01074104.1:36512-53120 GCA_013400535.1 Scopus umbretta | reverse complement strand
CGCAGTCCGCTGCTCCAGACTCGAGTTAGTGCAAAGCAACGCATCCCGAAGGGCGCAGAGCACGGTCCTCAGCGCCAGCTGGATTCACTGTACAGACCCACTCCCACCGCACCACGCTACGTGCTAACGCCGACGCAGCCGTAACCCCTCTCACAGCCACCTTCCCAAAACCGACGGTCTGACTAACGAGACCGTCGGGAAGTTTACGGAGAACCTGGAGCCGCACCCTGCACGCTAGAAGTCTGGCTCGTCAGCGACTTCTTTTCTGCCTCCCTCCTCCGCCAGGTTCTTTTGGCGCTGTAATATTATTATATTACACTCAAGTGGAAATCCTGCCGGGTGGGTTCGCACCCAGCACGCCCACCCGATGCACCGGGGAAAGGCAGGCCGACGCTGCCCGCCCGTTCACCCGCAGGTCACACCGGCAGGCCCATTCCCGCCCATAACGCGCCGTCTCCACCGCTGCCGCCGNACGGAGGTACCCTTCTTTCCCACAGACACACGGCGGGGCGCCCTCAAGCCCCCGCGCACCAGAAGCGAGCAAGCCCGGGAGCGCACGCCCAGGGCCACATCTAATCCCAGGAGCGGATCCCACAGGATCGGGGTGCGCTCCGCAGACCGCCCGCCGGGCTCCGGCCGAGACCGTTTCCTCTAACGGCGCCGCCGGCCTACGGCCCTAGGGGATTTTTAAGAGAAAGGTGCTCGCCAAGGGGCCCGTGTTTCACCTCCCAGCTTCGGCAGCCCGTAAGCTCACAGACCTGGGCCAGGGAACTCCGGCGCCCTCGCAGCTACAGCCGTCGCCCGCCTGCCCCCCGCTGGGGGCGGGACCTCCCCCCTGCAGCACGCTTCTGAGGCGCGCGGCTGGCGCGTTCGGGGCGCGATCCCCAGGACAGGGAGCCGCGCAACCGGTAGCGGCAGGGAAGTTCTCTGTCCCCGGCTGTATTCCCTTTGCCGGGAAGGGAGGGCGAGTGCCAGACCTGGATAATCGCCACCTCAGCTTTCCCCCTAGCGTCAGCCTGCGAAGAGGGTCGCGCTGCCCGGAAAGAGCGGCCTAAAGGCTGCACGACGTTCTTCGCCGTCGAGCCCCGGCAGCCCGCCCTGCCCAGCCGCGGCCAGCCGAGGCTTTTCCCATCCCGCCGGCCTCCTTCCCCAGGGGAAGGGACGGGGCGCAGGCGGGGGGGAAGCCCTGGCAGCCGGAGGGGGAGCGGCTCCGGCCGACGGGAGGACGGGGCTAGCAGCAACAGGCATCGCAGACCTCTCCCGCTGAAAGCGGCGCGGTGGCGCGCCGTGGGTTAGAAGAGGATCAGCCCTCAACTGGAGTAAAACTTCCTTTCAGATGCTTTTGAAGGGAACAAATGGAAAACGATGAAGAAGGGGGGGGAAAAAATAAATCAGGTAGACTGCAACACCTGTTGCAACACCCGCCAGATGCGGCGGACTGTCCCTTTCTCTTTCTTGCAGTCATCCCAGTCCGGGAAAACAGAAGTCAACCGGGCGATGCTGCCAAAGATGAGCCTGGCAATGGCAGCGCTCGTCACGTGAAAGGAGATGGAAACGTCTTGGCTTACAGGGCCTGGCGAAAGAGGGGACAGGGCTGCTCTCAACGCCACAGCGAACGTTCTGCTATGAGAACAAGTGGATACGGTTAAACTGGACAGTAGACCAAATATTTGAATCACCTTCAGGTGGTGACTCAGGTCCTGGCATGCTCTTCCAGTCAACACAGTGTAGGCAAGAAGGATAACTTACATCTGAAGAATTTATAAAAGTAGTTACTTCATGTCATCTGCAGTAGCCATGGCTTGGATGGCCTCTTGGTTTTACATTTCTCTTACCTCTATCTATCCAGCCTAGAAGGGACGAGACAGCCCAATTCTAAAACAGCAAACCACATGTCTTTCGCGTGCTCGCCACCGAAGAAGAGGCACAACGCAAAAATAAGATGGGGGGAGCCCCTACATGACAAATGCAAGGTGGGCACACAGGGACCAGGCTGGGGCCCGAGTGGTAGGGCAGCCTTTCTGCAGAAAAACAGACCTCCAACACAGGACAAGCAATATGAATCAGCAGTTTCGTTCTGGGGGGGAAAAGGCAAACGTCGTATTTGATGTGTAACAGGAAATTGCTGTGAGACAAGTGAAGTAATCCTTCTGCTTTATTCCGGACTATTAAGGCGTCAGCCATGAGTGCAAGCGCCTTGGTTTTGGCACGACATTTCAAGAACGATGTCGATAACTGGAGAGAGCAATGAGAATGATCGGAGGGTTAGAAAACACAACCTACAATGAAAGATCAAAAGAACGGCAATTGTTTAATCTCCAGACAGGAAGACTGAGGAGGAGTATGGTCACAGTTCTCAAAGGAAAGGAGTAATTTGTTCTCCATGCCCCTCATGAACAAGAAGTAATAGATTTAAATTGCAGCAAACTTTTTTAGTGGTAAGCACAGTGAGATGTTGAAACATATTGCCTGGAGAGGTTGTGGTATATTTGTCACTAGAGAACAAGTTAAACAAACATATTTCAAGGCTGACATAAACAGAGTGGAACTCTTAACGGGGATGAAGTTTAGGACTGCCAGAGATCCCTTCCATTTTTTTGATATTATTTTATGAGAGGAAAAAAATGCTTTTTTGCTTCAAATGCAATTAGGATTCAAAAAAGGGGGGTACTATTTCCATTTTTTTTTTTTACTGGCTTACTGAATGAATTGAGAAACCGCAAGTATTTCTGTATCTCAGCTCCCCATCAATAGAACGGAGGTAGTAATACACAATTTATGAGGATACTGTGAGTCTGTAATGCGTTATTGTAACCTTGTGGATGCTGGGAAAGGAGGTGGTATACAAATGTAAACTATTTCCAGACCCTCGGTTTCTTTTTCATACTTGCACTGCTTTAAATACTGTAATTTGTTTTCCTTTCTTCTCAAAGAGTTGATAGGCTAAATACGCTGTGACCTCTACTAGTAACAGAAGTACAGCTCTTCCCAAAGAGGAACAAAACAGAGTTCATGTAGTTTAATAGAACACTGAAGTTCAGAAATGCCTCTAGGTTAAAAAAAAACAACAAACAAACCAAAAAAACCAAACAACAAACCACAAACCCTAACCATTACATTTCATTTTACTACAAGTTTCTTTTATCATGTAAATTTCATGAGTAGAATTTTCTAATTCGGAAACAGTGATCCTTTCTGCTCACTTACGCTTATTGAAAGGTCTCCTGAAAAAAAAAAAATCTACCTCCCTAAAACAATTAGCGAACACATGCAGCCAGTGCTAGCAGTGAATGTTTAGAAGACCTGTCCAAGAGAAGCAGAGCTCAAGTACCTCATTATTACTCCCCTTCCAAAATGCAAAAATGGCTTGTATGCACTAGAACTTTAAAACATTCTTTGTTGTTAATAAGGTTTATATCAAAAGAAAAACAATTCAGGTAAATACGGCACACTGTATAATCCCAAGAGGTAACTGCAGTTCAGATCCACCAAAAACGTTGATCCCAAATTAAAATAATTTCTAAAAGCCGTATTCAGACACTTCTAATCATCTTATTACAAACACTTCCTTTCTGCAGATTTGTGCAACAATATCCAAAAATAAACCCTGCCCCCTCTTGCCATGCCAGTGTCCTGCTCTCCTGTCAGCTTGGCAGCCCTTCCTCTCAGTAACCAATACAGACTCCCAGAGCCCAATTTCTCTGCGGTACCAGGACGGCGGCTACGGTAGCGTAGCGGCAGTGTCCAGGACAGAAGCTCTGCATGGGGAAAGCAAGAGGGACAGGGCTTGAGATGGCAATACGGCTGTGGTATACATCAATGCAAGACCTATCAAAAACGTTGGAAAGCCCTCCTTGATCCTCAGCAGGACCTTAATCCTCACGCCTGTTGTTTGCACTATGAGACAGTGTTTTCAACTCCGGTACTGAGCACATGTATACATGTATCACTTACTCAAGCGACTGGGATTATTTACATATACCTTGTTCCTCATGTGTGCATCTACATTTAAATGTTTAAGAACACAATCCTGGAAAAGTAATTTGAAAAATAATTTCCTTTTAGCATACCAGCTGTTGAGATGATTAAGTCACTAATACTTTGTAAGTTCTCCAGCTCTCAAGAGACCTCTTGCATTCGGTACTATTTGTAGAAGTGCAAAATCCCTAATTCCTATCTAGCTTAAGTCAAAACCCATTGCAATCAACTCACTCTCTTAAAAAAAAAAAAATTACAAAGATATCACATCTGCTGCTATATTCCATTGCTTTTTTTTTTTTTGCAGCACTACTTTTAAACTGATTACTTCTCATTTATTAAAACCGAAGTATTACAAACTACATTTAAAAGCATATTTGTATTATTTTAACAACTAGAACTCTACACAGGAGTTGGATTACTTTGCTCTGTACCGGTATTTTTAAAGATGCAGGGAAAAAGTTTTGCAAAGATGTGATCAGCAATCAAATGCTTATACCTCACAGGGAGTCAAGGAAAGTCAGACACTTAACCCACACTTGTGCTCATCAAAAGCCTCCTCTGCAAGATGTATCATATATGGCCTTTACTATTTAAAAAGAAAAAAAAAATCACAATGATGAGCAGAAGTTGAGAAGAGAGAAATGATCAAATATATTACTAAGGGGGCTGCTCAATATTTAGTGCTATACATTATTTTGCACCTTTATTTTCTGCAACTCTCGAAGATTTCAAGTGGTAGCGCTATCACTACCATCTCTCTTCTGTACCTGGGGAAATGGTTCAACCTTCTTCAAAACCGTTCAGCGGGAAAATTTGTGAGAGTCAGTTCTCCTTGACTTCTGTCAACTTACTGTTCAATAATATTCTTTTGGTGTGCAAAGCCATTTGCATTGACAGTTCTTCACTGGTCACAGTCAGAGCTTGTGATACTTTCTGGCTAGTTGACACCACATAATAGTACCAGTCAATGATAAAGCAAATTTATAACTTTTCCCAAAACTTGTAGGTTGTACCTAATCAAAGTCCTCAAATTACAAACATGCAAACCAGAGCTAGGTAATACAGTTTCTTGAATCAGCTACAGAGAGGTCAAGAGTAAGGCAAGAATGACTGCAGTTTTGAAAAAGGACCTTGTTTGGGGACAGAGTCGGTCTAAAAACTGGAGTAGGGAAGGAATCGGACAAGAACTATCCTGGACAAGTAGTGTAGGAGTACGAACCAAGAAGGGAAATTAAAGATGAGCAAGGAACTGATTCTTTAATGTAACTGCAGTAGATGAAGAAACAGTGGACCTGCAAACCAGAGGGCAGAGTTGAGCTGAGGCATGATGAGAAGCTAGGATATCTGGGAGAGCTAGCCTGATATACTAGGACCAAGAACTGATGGAAAGGGAGGGAGAAACCAAAATTCTACAAAATGTCTGAAGAAAGGAGATGGCATCCAAGAGTGGTAGGTATTAGGAAGTGGCCAAGGGGTGAGTGTAGAACCAGTCACTGCAAAAAAGGCCGGAGAACTGAGGAGTCAGGAAGATGGGAACTAGTATTGATTGGTCAAGGATTGGAATAGAGAGCCAGGAGGGATTAAATAAGGAATTAAAACTGAGTAGGTGAAGAGAAGCAGCATGGAATGAGGGCAGAGAAGAAAAGGAGCACTAGGAGAAGGACAGGCTGGAGAAGACAGAGTGTAAAGGGTCACAGCTGTCCTTTTGACAGATGCTATCATTGCAAAGCCTGGAGCAGCCCCTGCCATGCCTGAATCCCAACTGTCTGTGGAACCCATTGCCAAAGCCCTTTTGCAGTATGTGTGGAGAACATGCACCATAAGAAATACAATTTTTTGCAAGAGATCTAAAGTAACAGTTAAAAACAGGGCCCACATTTTAAGTGAGACTGTGGAATTTGAGCCAAGATACATGTGTATCAATCCTGAATTCAACTGAATTCCTCTTTTCAAAATGCTGTCTGTGCTTATGATGCTACAAAAACACTCGGATCCACTGAAGTTAAAGAGAACTGATGGAAGCTACAGGATATCTAATGAACTAACAGAAGCCTTTGTTCCAATAGACCAAGCTGTCATAATTTAAGAAAATTAACACTGTCTTTTCATCTACTTGCTATAACTTCAAGAGTAGTATAAGTGATACTATTTATAGCATGCTATAAATAGTTTATTTCCAAGTTTGGATACAGGTTCTTTTATAAAATACATTAGAACAGCTACAGAGAAGCTAACAAAAAGTCCATCCAGCCCAGTATGCTGTATCTCCAACAGCAACCAATAGAGCACACATAGGAAGAGTATCACTCTATACTTTCCATGTCCGTAAACCATTTGTAGCTCAGAGACTTCCTTGAGCCAAAGTTAGAGGCTTAATAGTTCTCAGTCTTTTGTGCTTTGAAAATGCATCCAGTTACTTCTATGTGAACACTAACCTTCCTGTCATACTTTCTGAAGAATACAGCATGATAACGTGAAATAAATTGTGCGTAGTTTCATGCCGAGTTTCAAGATTAGCTGTGATGCGGAACAGATGAACTTTCAGAGCAGGATTAGGTAAACGGCTTAATTAAGTGAGTTCAGATTCCTTAGGAAAGCTACTGGGGTTGTTTAAAACAGACTAAAGAATTCTGCAGTAGCAGAAGTAGACATGCACAGTGTCAAGTTAATGCTAGAATTAGACGGAAAGGTGAAAAAGAATCTCTCTAATATGATAACAGTAAAATCCATCCAAAATTAGTAAGTTATGATTAATTTCAGCAAATGACAGAAAGGTCAATATCTTTGGATAGAAAGCAGATTTTTAAAAAATTGCAAAACCCGCTCTCTCACTTCTGAGAAAGCTAAAGGCATCCAATGTAAATACAACTGCTGTGATGCCTGCTGCTTACCCCAAGACGAATTACTGGGTTTAGAGGAGACGAGGAAGTTTTTAGGACGCACGATTCTATAATGTCTGTGAAAAACCAGAAATGGGAACTATAGTTCCTTTTTAATATATCAAGGCTATTGCCTGATGCAATAGCATGGACTGATAGGAACGTACTTGTAAAAATGAAAGATTTGGCACTAAGAATCTGACAGCTACCTTGTATGCATTTCAAAGCATTTTTACTTTGGAGTAGCTGTGTTGGGAGCCTTGCGGAAAGCATTATGTTCAAGGAGTCAGCGGTCTTGAGCAAGCCACGTCTCTTCTTTTTGGCCTTGTACTTCAGGCTTGAGAAGCCTCAGTAACGATGGAGTGCCCCATGCCAGGCTGTGCTGTGCGCTGGTGGATGTTGTAACAGAGATAACATTCCAGCCTGTCAGGAGATATGTGATTCTGCTTGGTCCACAGTATAAAAGGCACCATGGCACGGGTGGGAAGAGGAACCTCTCCACAGACAGATGCTGTGAAGTGTGCCATGAGAAAAATCCATCCAGGGTCCCTCCAGATGCACAAATTCGGGGTTCCCAGCATCTGAAGAGCATAAGTATTACTCCTTCTCTGTATTATTCTTTTTATTCTACCTTATTAAAACAGCTATTTTATTAAGCCATTTGTTGTCAGGCCTTTCTTACTAAGATTCAGAAAGAATCCTGCACCAACTTTGTCTCTCCCTGGCCTGTGCAGAACACTAGCTCTGGTCAATTTTATAGACTGAATGCCCATTAGTGTTTGGAGTATATTGAAGCGTGGTCCTCGTGTCCAGCTGATTTAATTTCATCCAAGAGAAAGTCAGTTTGTACACTCAGAGCAATCCATGATTTGAACAAAAATCCCAGCAAGGGGCGTGTGCGTGTGTGATCATTGCATTCATAATCTGACCAACACAAATGTAAATGCACCCCTAATTTAAGATCATCGTGGAAGTAGACTATGTTTTATGCACAAGTACAGTGGACTAAGTTCTAAGGAAGACACGAAAAACAGGATAGAGAATAGAGGAATGAAAGGGAAAAGGGGCTTAATTTTTTGAAGGACATGTTTCAAGATTAGGTTAAGTAGTTCATAAGAAAACCCTGAAAGGAAGTGCATGTATGATAAATAACAGCTAGAAAGTAACTTTCTCAGAGAACACCAATTGTTTTGTATAAGAGTTATATTACAAAAAAACTAGGACAAATTCTGTTTTAACTTACGTGAACAAATACTCATATATACGTACAACTTCCCTGGAAACCTGTCTTCTCAATGTTCTCCAAGTAATTTTCTCCAGAGAAGTTAGCTCACAAAATTTGTGCTGCTTGTAGCTGCTGAAAATTTTGAGCATGGAATACTATTCTTCTGGTGAGTAATAATTCTGTAGGAATCTCGTTGTTGCTGAATCTAAATTTCAGTTTGAAGTTTAGATTATTTTAAGTTAAAGAGATTACATTATTCTAAATTAAAGAACAACATGTGCACTATCCAGACATTTCAAGCCCTACTACTGCATGTAAGGTTTGGCTCTCTGAGGCAGGTGCCACTGGCTCCAAAGAATGAATGCTTTTGAATGGGGAGACACTTGCTAGTTTTATTATTCAATTAGCTGAGCTCCATGAATACACTTGGCTGTCCACAAACAGCAATGTGCTGTCACAGCTCAGGACTCCAAACTGTTAACATTAAAAAAAAAAAAAAAGGGGATACCAGTTATTTAATTTGCATAGCCTGTAGCGCAAGTAGTTTAGAGAATGGACCACATAGAGAAGTTCAACAGCCGCCTGTAGTATAATATATTCAAAAGAGGAGTGACTTTGAATTATAGTACTGTTTCTAGTAAATCTCTAAACTTATTTTCCTTATATGCCCAGAAGGATTCCCTCTTCAGAAAGGAAGCGTGGGGCCACGAGTAGCTCTGGGGGCAAGAAGGAACAGGGAAGATGATAAAAAGAGTGGAATCTTTGAGACCTGATTAAAGTATCTTTTTTTGGGGAAAAAAATCCTTGTTAAGCAGCTGTAACCCATCGTGTAAAACAATGAAATCGAAGGAAAGGAAAGAAAAGACTGATTCCTCCAACAAGATGAAGCTCAGTTCAGGTAGATGAATTTATGGGCATATAGTGAGGCAGAACAGTAACAAAAGCCACAGGCTGCAGCGAGTTGCCAAAATGAGTCTTTGCAAAAAGACTTCTGCCATTTAATTCGATAAGTAAAAAGCGAGAGGGAAGGGAAGAAATTGCACATGGGGGAAATTTAAAATGCCTGAAAGGTAGGAACAGGTATTAATCTTGTTAACAAAAAAGAAAAAAAAAAGATTTAAAGAACTGTCAGTAAAATTTTTCCATCTGCTCAATCACAACCCAAATGTTTTCTTCCTTAATCTAAATACTCATGGTCTTGAAAGAAATGTGAAAAAGCTCTGAATAAGACAAAAGTGAAATAATCAACAATTAGAAAGTTGTCTTCATATACACAACATTGCTTTAATTGTTGAAGGGAAATATAACTGTAAAATAGATTTATTTTTTTTTTTTACTCAAGAAACTCTGTACAGATGATGTGAGAAGAATTTATAAATATGTTTTTGAAGGGAGACATCCCTGGTTTGGACTTTCTATCTTGATCAAGCAGTTAAGTGGCTGGAAAATGGACAGTGCAGAAGAAGGGAATTCTTCATTATATAATAAATTGTTAACATGGGTTTCAGTTATTTGTGAAGAGTGAAATGTCTGGGGAGACCCTTCTTTTCATCCAGGAATTTTACAGGCTGTCTTTAAAGTAAACGGCTATATAGACAGGAAAGAAGTTAGAAAGAACAGCCAAACTTTACTGATAGAATCTTTTAGCTATGCTGGGAAAAATCCCGAAAATATCTCACTCTCCAAGCTTATACCAGGTTGCACTTGTTAAATGATGCCATTAGTGAAACAAATTCAAGATTACTGCAAATTCAGAAAAATAAACCGGAGGAAGCTGGTTGATTGAACGCATTTTGCCCCTTTACCCTGGGCCAAACTGCAATATATTGCTTCATAAGGCCACTGCAAGAGCAACATGATGATACAAGTGGAATATTTCTTTGGCAAGAAGGATTTCTCTGCTACAAACACATATATAAAATTGTGATTCTCTGAATGTACTAGAAACAAAAAGCAGTCGTTTCAGAAATCCTAGCCTGCCTTTTAATCAGTCCTGTGCTCTAACGAGCTGTCTTTCTTGCCTTTCAAATAACCTACACGTTGTTGGTCTTCTTACTGTCTGCTTCTGAAATAGAGTCACTGACATCTCCAGTTCAATTCCTTAGACCCTACATTAGCAATCAGCAACAGGGAAATCACTCATCGCCTGTATTGGCTTTTCCACAGTTCTTTGCCATGAAGACCATGCTACCAGAAGTAACAGCTCCTAGTATTTCAATTCTCTTACTGCTAAAATGAACTAATTCCAAAAGGTCCAAGCAAAACATGGTTTTGCATGCCCAGTAATTTCATCTGTGACTGGCTGGGATATCAGACACACTCCCCGGCTGGGTCCCAAACGTCACTTCTGAGAGTGACTTAGCCCAGCTAGAAAAAAAAAACCTAAAGGAATGATTTACCTAATTTTTATCAGAACATTTTCACGACAAAAACCCAAACTGATTTTCATCTTGTCCACGTCACTCTAGAGCTTCTTTTTCCCATCTCTCCCAATTTTCTTTTAGCAAATCAGGAGAGGCTGTTTCTAGTTCATCCTTGATGTGGAGTGGCCAGACTAGAATATGTACATTTTGTTCTAATTCACTACTAGAAACTAAAATTGCAAATCAAACATTATTCTAGTATTGTGGAAGCTTTTAGCTGCACTAGAGACTAATTCTGGGCTCCGCATTCCTCCTTCCAGTGGACTAGGATACTTCCACTTCTGACAAGCAAGGAGATAAAAAATGACAACCGTGCTTTTATCAGCAGCCACATTTTTCACTGAACAGCCAATTCCCTGCTTTCCTGCATGGAATGATAACAAACCGCTCGCAACACTGCCTACAGACACCAGCAGCATTATTTTGCTTATATCTAGACTTAAGCAACGTCACAATACTAATTTTCCAGTCACGTGGCAGCATGTCCTGAGAACTCCTGAATCCAAAGTCCCCATCACAGTGATGCACTTCATCTCCTGCCTACAAACTTTCTTTCATACGGCTACTGGTGGACGAGTCCTGTTCACTGCTGTAAATTTCTGATAGTGCAAGTAATTTCTCTGTGGAGAGTTTAGATCTCTCCTGTAGCGAGCTAGCAACATCATTTGTGTCCTATGTCAGCCAGTAAGTTCTAAAAGTGGAGTCCAACATCAAAAGGACTCTGAAACATGGGTGAGCTGAAAGAGCCACAAACTCCCTTTTCAGTTCTGAAAAATGTTAAATCATGCTGTTGACTCCTGGAATGGTTTCCCTTTTTCATCCAGCCTATGCAGTGGTTTTGAAATATGGGTAAGCTTACAGATAAACCTTCTGTAATGGGAATAGAGCCCTTTAAAAATCTGCAGACCTGTGAGTTTTGGGGGAGTTAGATAGTTCTGCAGAATTTCTACTCTCCTGACCCCCCCTTCCTCCAAGCAAATTCTTGTGTTGCTTGTTATGCCTAAGGTAGTTTCTCTCTTTACAGAATAACTGCCATTTCTTTTGCTTTAATTACAGATTGGTAGCCTTCTGTGAAAGTATCGATTCCTCTTCAGAGGTGTGGTAAGCAGCAAGACATCTTCTAGGTGTAAAAAGACTCCTTCCGAGTCTCTATGAAGCCATGAAGCATGTCCCGAGCAAAAAACCAAAACCCATTCATACTGCCACAGGCCATATCCTGCTGTGAAAGAATCTATTTCCTCATCTTTTGAAATGATTTCATTTTCAAATGGTCCACGGAGAATCTAATGCTGATGATTTTTCCCAAGTATGTGCAAGACCCAGGAAATGGCCAACAGTGCAGTTAGATTATTCTGACAGATTTCCCCGGTGATCTGAAAAGCTTCTGCCCTCTTTGAAAGTGCTTAATTAGCCAGCCCCTACTCCACACACCCGTTTTGCGCAGGACCGGTATAATTGAACTTGTGTCTTGGCTGTGTTGGGGAAAAACATTCCGGTTTCCAAGTAGAAGGTCTCAGACCATTCTGTTCCACCTCATTTGAGCATATGACATAGTGCTGAAATACTCTAAACAGAATCTTGACTATCCCCTGATGAGCATTTTTCTATCAGCTGGTACTAGCTCTGCTAGCTCACACTTTGGGAAGTCAACCATCGCAGTGCCTTCTTGCAGGGCAGGAATATTCAGCAACTGAACACAATCATGTTGTTGTTCAAATCTTTCTCTTACTATGAAGTTAGTGTAACTAACTTGCACCTGATCTGACATGTAAAAGCTCAAAGCTCAGGAGTTACATCTCACCTTAGCAATCAAAACATCTACCATGGGCAACCCTGTATATTTAAGAATTCTCCTTCTCCCCTTCTTTCCTCCATCCTCCAATTATCAATGTTTTTTTCTGTTTCACCACATTTTTTCACATTACTGCAATTTCCCACATTAAGGAACAAATTTCCCTGTCTGCACACTTTCCAAAACTGCCGCGAATAAGATTAAAACCTGCTTCCATCTTGCCCTGCAACTGTACTTATAGGGGTCACAGCAGCGTAATTCCATCTCCCACGGCAGGAGCTCCTGCCTCATCTGGTTCCAGTCCATGGTGAACTTGCCGGCCCCTCTGGAGTGGCATGGCCACCCCGTCACTGACCTCAGCCAAGGACAGCTCGAGTACTACGCCTTCCAAGCTGTGCTCAGAGAAGGATACTTCTAACTCCCACTCCCCTAAGTATGAGAAGATGTGCCCTGAAGGAGATAGACGAGCTTTGGGCCTGATCCCAGGAGACACAGAGCTGATCATATAAATGCTTAGAGCCAAGGAGACTCTCAGTGCTTTCTTAAATTGGATCCAGAGTAGTAAAATATTTCATTCCAAGTGCATTTTCATACACAAATACATGGTGTACTCCTCAGCCCCTTAGAGATTTCTCTAATATTGTGGTTTAGTTCTCATGTTCTTAAATAGAGTTTTCATTAATTTCAGTATAAAGATTTTGAGAATCCTTTTGGCTTTAGAGAGGGTATTACATTTTTTTTTTCAAGTTTAAAGAACTACACTGTTCAGTAAATTTAGCTCTTCATATTCCAAAATTACAAGGATAAGTGAAGTTACATCATGTGAATTATGAAGTGATAATGTCTTTAGTTCTGCCCCAATCAGAAGTGTAACTGTTTAAGGCTTGTAATAATCATGTTCAAACATATTCAGATTATAATTACTTTTCTTCTGATAATGATAGCCCATCTGATTGGATGATTACCTATTTGACTTTGATAAGTCTCGAAGGTCAAAAAAGATAATTACAGACATCTGTTTTCTAAGAAAAATAAACTCTTGGAAAATAATATTTAAAGTGACATCTGCGAATAAGCATTTTAGAAGCATGCTGCTCATGTGAAAGTCACAGGCAGGCAAATAAAATAACAAAAGCAAACTGTAAAGTTACCAAGTGATCACACTTCATTTGTAAATGTGCAAGTTTTCTTTTGTTACTTACATAAGCATAAATAACCTCAGTCTGATCAGAATACATCCGAGTAGATGTTAAGAATGAAGATAAATGAAATAAAAGTAATGCAATTTCTATACCTGCTTAAACATGAAAAAGAAAAATGTTTGTTTAATCAAAGAGGGTAGCAGATTATGTACCCCACCTGTCGCTACTTCCAAGGAAAGCAGAGGAATATTATTCAGAGAAAATAAGCCAAAGTATTTCCGTGTCCTAGCATGAAGTAATCAGAATGAACTCACTTCTTTGATTTGAGCTGTCATGCTCTCCGGTGGAGTCAAAGGTGCACTGATAAACAGTACCAAGATCAACCAGACTACTGAAGCATTAATAATTGGTAAATAAACAAATCTAGAGCAAAAGTCATACGCATTTGTCTCTGGAAGAAGAATAGGCAGGAAAAGAGCCATAGGGCCCAAGACAAATTTTCTATAAAGCGAATGTTCTTCACTCAGATGCTTTTCCATTGCCTTGTACTCTCCACAGCAGGTTTCTCTTCAGGCAAGTGAGCACAAAAATGCTGTCAAACCAAAATTCTCTGCTCAAACTTACGATAACTTCTTCATCCCCAACTTCATCCATTTCTTCTGCATCAACAAAATCCTATAGTTTAGATAGCTTTTCTCCTCAGCAGGTACTCAGATAGACACTTTGACACTTGCAAAGTCACTGCTCTCCTTGCTCGCCTGCCTCCACAGAATGTAGATTTAAAACAAAATAAAAAAAAGTTAAACAGTTACACTTAAGATCTTTCTCGATGCTCCCCAGTGATGAAGAAGACCTAATTTATGTAGTTCAACAAAAAACAGAAGTCACCCTAACCTACTAAAGCCAACAGCTGACAAGAGACACATCCTCTTCCTGTTCTTTGTAATACCAAGCCATAGTAAGATCAGCTTCAACATAACTACTTTAAATATTCTGTTAGATTGGTACACACAATCACCCACTTATGTCAATCTGTAACCTTGCCAGTTTTGTAAAACTTCACCTTGAGGGAAAATTCCTAAATTCTTCTGCTTAGAATATAAACAGCGAAAAGAAATCAAGACACTATTATTTATCTTCCAAACTAGTCTCCAGAGGTAGGTTGAAATCAGGTTAGAATCACCGTATCTTGACCAATGCAGCCAGCTGGGCTGCAGGATTGCAAGGAGAGTAGGATCTTGTAAAACAGAGAAACATCCATTCTAAAAGAGATCGTACTGAGAAAGAAAAAAAAAAAAAAAACCAAAACAAAAAACAAACCACAAACTGGCTCACATCTTTGGAAAAGCAGCTACATAGGCTTATATTTTGTACTTTGAAATACTAAATCAAAAGATCAGGGGCCTGAAAATTTACAATCTATTCCCCAAAAGAATAACCACACAGTCTAATTTAATTTTAAAGCACCCAAAAATGTCATAATCTGAACATAAGCAAATGGAAAATATGGGCAAGTAGATAGCTTTTTCTACATTTCTTGAAAATCTGAAGATCTGAAAATCTGACAGTCATACAATAATGGATAGGTCCTTTTCAGGTAAAGTCTCATTTACAGTATTGTGCTATAGCCCTCAAAACTATAATAGATACCTGTCTTTCTTTTAAAACAAAGTCTGCTATTGTCAAGGAGATGAGATGCTGAAGAAAAGCGTACTCAAACTTTGTTAATATGTGATAATCAAAACATAAGATATTCTCTTGAAAATTTAAAGATTTTTTTTTTAAAAAAACAAGTGCAAGTGAGTATTTGATAAGGACTGAAACAGGAAAAGCAACTGAACATTAAATGAGAACGGAGATGAGTAATGGGATAGATCAACCCCAGCTAAAATTGGTATTGTACAAATCTGCAATGACAAACAGTTCTTCAGAGAAGGACTAACAGTCAAAACAGATGAGCCAGAGAGATAATAGGAGAAAAGATAGTCTCAAATTAGAGAGAGGGAAAAGAGCACAAGACCCATTAATGACCTCGCCCAAACTTACACTAGACATTTTTATCAGGGATACAGTTTGAATTTGTGTCCTCTGATTTCCTAATCTCTCAATCTCTAGGAATCTCTCAATCCTCTTTTCCTGCTTCCACAGTAGCACAGATTGAAAGAAAAGAAACAAAAACGTTTGCCACCACGACTCTAATATAGCAAGACAACAAAGACCTGTAACACAGTCAGCAGCAGGCTAACGCTACAGTTTACAGCAGCAGAGGTACTGCTGCTAAAATAGATACCAAACATCTTTGCACGGAATAGACCTTCTCGTTCTACCTGCCCATTTTTTGATCTCACCAGCTTTGATCTAACTAGATCATGACTCTGGGGTGGGTTTAAAAGAGCACCCAAGGGGCTGGCAGACCACAGACTGAGGGGAATGCATCTTGGGCTATTCCTTATCTGCCAGGATGGAGGTGGGAAGAGAGAAGCAGAAACTACTTTTCTCATTTGATGCTGAGTCACAATCAGACTAAAGAACAACTGCTCTTGCTTTGAACAGCTTGACAGCAGCGGAAATAATGCTGAGGCTTCAGGGTGTACTCTGTATTTTCTGGCACAAGTACTGCCCCTAAGTCAAGTGGGATACAACCAAAAGGAAAGGGGAAGAAAACTGAACCCTCGGGAAGTCAGCTACTTGCCCAGGATCCAGATCTTCCTTCTCTGTTCATTCATCTCCACTCACCAGCGTGGTCTTCAAGCTCCTTTTATTCTGTTCCCTACATAAATTAAAGCATGAAAACTGAAGAGGAAGAAATAACTCCACATACTGCTGTGTGAACCAGAACTACTGTTGACAAGTGAACATTCGGCACCCGACAGGAGAAGGGATGCTGCTCCTGTCCCAAAACTTCCTTGCCACAGAAGATGGGAGAGGCTGGGTCACCTCACCAGGTCCTTCTGAAATTAACAGAACTAATTGGAACTAACCGACTTAAAGGCAGGCTTAAATACACGGACTTTGAAGGGAACCACAGATAACTAACATAGATAACTAACACAGATAACTAATCCAGAGATCCATACTGTGTGTATTTATTGAAAAGCTGCACCCAAATCATCGTTTTGTGAATATCAGTGTTACTCTATCCTGTGATCAGTACCAGAAAAAAAAA
>VZTL01074104.1:11265-28718 GCA_013400535.1 Scopus umbretta | reverse complement strand
ATCATGGCTTAAAATCTTCTCTAAAAAGATGTCACCCTCAAAACCCACACATCTCATGCCATGTTTGTGGTGGACCTGGACATGGGAATATTTATTAAATTTAACACTTTATGCAGTAGTCCCTGGAACCAGCCCCAATCTGAATGACAACAGGCACACTTCTAGACATTATTTAGGGACATTACAAAATGGCTTGGCAATGTCTTCCCTACTTTCAGCAGAGAGGATAATTTGCATACAAAGCAACAGATTTTAGGAAACATGTAGGTAGGACTCTCAGCTAATCAAACAAAATAACTGTAGAGATCTGGTTACCATACACATGCAACGTATACAACACACAGAGCATGAATAATTAGCATTAATGAATGTCAAACTCATCACTGAAGACTGGCTGTTGATTCAGAACACTGCTGGAGTGTGCAACTACCGCCCCACTGGGAGCTAATACGAGGAAAGGGACTGAAGCCTGTTGGGAAAGTCAAAGATGAATGGGACCTTCTGTGGAAAGAGTTTTATGAAAATACATGTTTCTTTTTCCCTTTGTAAGGCAAACACACCCTCTGACAGTTTGATCTGACTAATGAGAAAAAAGGACGGTTGAGAGTCACACTCTGAGAGGCTGCTTAGGTGGGGTTTTTGTTTGTGTTTGGATTTGGTTTTTTTAACCACAATTCTTCCTCAGAGTTTGTCAAATGAAAAACTGAGTAGGCATCTTAGGATCTGGCTCTTCATACACTAGCTGGATGTAGAGAACTAATAAGCCTTTTTTTACAAAGAATCCGTGGAGCTTAGGGCAGCTCTTTATTTCTTGTACATGCAGACTCAATCGTCACTTTCTGTCTGAAATTGTTCCGCTGGATGCCACCTCTGAAGTTACTGCACTTCATTCCCAAAGGACAAAACTCATGATAATATAATTATAAAGCAAGCCTTCATTTTCCACTATGAAGGCATCACTTCATGTTAAGTTGTTCAGTATAATTTTCCTAAAAATAAGGCCAGATTTCCCACCCATCCTGCCCCCGGAGTAGGTACTAGACTCTTGCCTATGTCTATGACCAAAGAGTAGGGAGCTGTGAACCTCAGCACAGAGGTGAGCTACTGGCCATCAAATAAGAACAATTTGCTGCTGTGGGAGGCAGTCTACTATACCGGGCCTGCCAGAACTCAGCAGGAGACAGGACTTGCACTAAGTGACTTATGACAGAAACAGGGTCAAGTAAAGAGGGCTGAGAGGCAAGAAAAGGGAAAGGTACACAGAAAGAGGGATGGAGCAGGAGCAGGGTTGGGGAGGAAGCGTGAAGCTGGGATACCAAGGAGAAAAGTGTGCAGTAGAATGAGGCGAGGAAGGGAAAGTCAGATGTTACAGCTTTGCTTTAGTCTACAGAAATATTCTTCCCCAAGACACATAAAACCCGGAGCGTTCCAGGCTGCCTTGTATTTGGGTAGGTACAAAGCTCTTCTGTAATTAATCCTGCAAAACTGCATTAGAGGTCAGATTCCCCTCAGTGGCTAAAACTGCATCTCCTCAAGTGAAACAGAGGAGCCCCGACACCACAGGGTGCTCACAGATGTGTTACTGCTGTTGTCCCTGGCTTGTCACTATGAGAGAACAGCTTTTAGGTCCATCCCACATTACGTAGAAACTTCAGCTGGGGCACAGACGGAAGAAGACTTCTTCCTGCTGCTTCACCTGGTCCATTTTTTGGCCCATGCTAGATAATTCCGTCACTAGACTTGCAATGTCTCCGAGCAACTTTTCTGTTTCTTGACTTTCGGTGACTTTTTTTGATAATAGACATTCACATACAATATAGACTGTTACTGTTGCATGGGCCTTGCAGCTGGTTCTCACTAAATGAGATATCGTTACAACTCTTGCAATTTTTTCCTGGACTGTGTTAACACAATGGACTGTTTCTTCCAGTCTCAGCTCTTGAGCTGATATACTTTCATAGTAACATCTTCGATGCTCTGTTTTTAAAAAAAAAAATATTGCTTGGGCCTGAAGAGATGTTAGAAGCATTAATACTCATGGCTGAAGAATGCAAAGGCTAATAAAACAATTCTAATATTTATTATTTTTTGAAGCTGAACCATTTACAGAGTAGCATTTTTGAATCTTTGGGTTTGGCATTACTGTCACAGCTTCATTCTTTCCTTCTTAAATAGTTTACTTGGCTTGGAAATTGAGTTTGTTCACTACACACTTACTGTTTTCTCTTTTCCCCTTCTACTTTCAGCTTTCCCAAATCAAAACTGGAAACCTTCACTCCAGTGTGATGCGATTCCCACCCAGGAAAGTTGGAAAGGGAAGCCCCTCAAACACAAATGTAAGAGATAATACCTTGTAACAACCATTTCCACAGTCCCCCAAATTTTTTTTTAAACTCCTAAACAAAAAGAACCCATCTTACTAAAACATTTTTTATAAAAGTGAGATATGGGAACAAAGTAAGTCCTCCACCATTTAAGTGCTGTGACTCAATGAATTAAAGTAATGGAATTTTTCCTTAATAAATTCAGATACTTCTCATTTGTGTTCTGTCAGGGTTCACAGGTATCCTTCTAAAACTTTCATTCCTTATCACAAGCCTTGCATTTTAAAAATAAAAAAAAAATTCTCACATAATTTCAGACTATTTTTTTAAGGAAACAGCAAGTCTTGTAAGACTTATGACAAAACTAAGATCTGGGCACAATTCTAATAAAGTCACTGGGAAAAAGCCCATTTTATAGGGGTAAAAATGTGCCCAAAGATACCTTCCTGCTCCAGAAACTGTTTTTTCATACGTGAGGTCTCTCGCAACTGAGATTTCTCTCCTATTGTATTATAAGCATTATTGATCATGAAGCCCATTAAAAGCATTAGTCACCTTAAATAATTCATCCATCCAGACTAGCTTTGGCCACAGATGCCATCCGCAATAACCTTCCAGAAGACTCGTACTAAAGAAGAGCCAGCATAGCTGCAGCTTAAACAGAAAACGTCCAGGAATAAGCGAGGCCAGAATGACTGAGCAAACACGTCACACGATTACACTCCACTGGGGATTTCTGCGAGTAGCCTATAATAATCTCGGAGTTCTAGAAAGCAGGTGCGTGACAGGAAACGCGAGATCTTCAAGTGGGGCATCCGTATGCAAACGTCGGCAATATTTCTTGAAGGATGGGACTTTGGAAAAGCCTATATACATACATAGACTTTGTCCTTCTCGTCGTCAGCCTTTCAGTATCTGACTGCTGACTGACTGACGCCTTATTCTGCAGAGTGCTCCACTGGCAGCTCAGCAGGCGAAGCGCGGCAGCCTGTCTACGGGCTTTGGCCCGCGTTTCAGATATGTGACAGACCAGGAGGCAGGCAGCGGCACAGAAACCGACAAACGCCAAATTTGGTTTAGCTAATAAATCGCTGGGGTTTTGGAATTCTGCCTGGTACTCTGGACCCTGTCCTCTTCACCAATTGCACATTACAGAGCTGTGAACAAGCCAAAACACCCTGCGAAAGAAAAACTCCATTGGTGCACCAAGTATGCAAGACCAGCATTTGCAGTTCCGCAGGACCCTCTTTCAAAGCCTGCAGCAACAGCAGGCATCGCAGTCAGAGTATTTTGCCATGAAGCTGATCAAGCCCAGGGCAGACAGAATTCAGGCCATGAAGAGCTCACGTTTGCTTTTTCAAAAAAAGGTTTGATGTGGCGTTAAAATCTCTCCCCTGTGTTTTTTGCTGTTAAGTGCTAAGATTCAGAGAGAAGATACAAGAGAGCCGGTGGGCTGACACCCTGTTGGACTGCGTAGCTGCGTCCACCTTGCTGCTGCTGCACAGGGCTCGTGAAAGCCAACTTACTCTGCTCCTGAAGCTAGCAGTAATTCCGAAGCCAGCATGGAAATCTGTGTTGCTAGAGCTAGGCTGCTTAAGTACTCAAACTAGCTATCTCGGCACCTGAATTGTCGTGCAGGACGTTTCTAGGGCTGCACTGAGATCCACCCGGTTTTGCAATCTTCTTGCAAAGTAAAATCTGTTAATATCGCATGAATTTAACTGTTGGGTAATCAACAAACTTTGCCTGGATGAAATCTCCCCCATCCATCTAACAATGATGATTTTAACAACTACACATTTAAAATCTGAAGTGTTTTGCATTTAACTGCACTGTGGAACAGAAGAAACAGACAGGTGAACTGGTTATAGACCAAGAAGAAGGACAAGTTCCTATGTTCTGACTGGTCACCCTCACTTTAGAAGGCTGCTAGTGGTCAGACACGTTAGAGAGTACTGTCAAAAGCACAGGGAACACATGCCCTGGGACAGGCTATGCACTGCCAAACTCGCTGCATCTCCATATTACAAAGAGGCGGAAGAAACACTTAGTATGACTATAGCGTGATGAAAGAAAAAAAAAAATCGCTGTCTTGTCAGGTTCTGCACTGGTAGTCTCCAGTGAGCTAACCGATAATTTCCTGTTATCTTTAATGAACACAATGAAAAATTATTAGAGGTGTAGAAATTGCCCGAGCCAATGCTGTTCCTGAATTAATAGATCAATGGAGTGAAGCAGAACGGGCTTTCATTCAAAGGGAAAAGCAGATTGATCATTCCAAAGTCCAGCAAAGAGTCCTGTCCTGCTGCACGCTGCACATGCCGAGTCACCTAGTTAAGAATTACGAGAAGATGTATCGGATGAAAGAGAAAGGAGCGGGAAAGGGAAGAGAAGGACACACTAGAAAAATATGATAGGCTCACCCATTGCCCAGTCACTGTCTGGGTTTACAGCAATCATAACAGAATTAAACTTCAAGGAGTGTTTGAAGTAGTCTGAAGTGGTAGATTTTTTTTTTTTTTAATTTAGCGGGCAAATGTTCTCCAACTCTAGACAGACGCATGACAGAAAATCTGAGAGTAGAATGGACAAGTGTGAAGGAAAGTGGGTCTATTTTAAGACATGCATACCAGATGTTATGAACAAGTCACTCGTTTTCAGACAGCAGACCCAAATTTCAAAAAAAAAAATTACTCATGCAGAAAAGAACAACATGCATGCATTTATCAAAATTAAATGTAATAAGTGAGCAGATCTGAATGCAAGTGGGCAGTTGTTGTGGATGGTTTCCAGGCGGCCAATTTTGGATGCAGCTTCAGAAGCAACATTTGGAAATAACGATGCTCATTTGCAAAACATGCCCTCGAAGGGTAGCTCAAAATTTGCAAGACTATCTCAGCCACAACACGGCTTGCATGTATCTTCAACTGGTAAGTGGTGAGTGAGGAGGGAAGGGCAGCGGGAAGAGAATGTACACCTAGGAGACTTACTGACAAGCATAAATATACCTCGGTTTACAGGCTAAACCTGCAAATGACACATTCAATACACTTCTGTCCCCACCTGAGTAAACTGTTGTTCTGCAAGTAGGTTACTGTCATACAGTGTCAGTCAGATGAGCTTTGAACACCCTGTGAATTTACTAGTACGATTACTGCTGTATTAGCATGCACTAAGCACGAGCCACTGTTCCTTTCTGCCCAAGTTGATTAAAACAGAAATGCACTGGCAGCTGTCATTTCCTAACAAGACACATGTTTTTAAAATGCTGTGTTTTATATACAGCGTGAAACGGATACATTCGATGCATTTTTATAATGTTTCATGTAAGAAAAATAACTCCAAACACTTCATTGTACATTACAAAGTACAGGCAAATTTATACAAGTGTATATTACCCAATTGTACAGTCAGGGCTGGATTCTACTCTTTACTCAGAGCTTATTGTCCCACTTGAAAACAATACAAATCAAAAGGAATATTTTTTTGGTTTTGTTTCTAAATGTGCTGACTAAAAGCAGAAGGATACAATATCTCCTAAGAATGCAAAACACAGTTTTCCTATTTCAGAATCCTTCAGCGGCTTACTTAATATGCTGCATTGCTTACATCATATACATCCACATTTGCAAAACAAAACTTGTCCTCAGCTTGGACTCCCGATCAAACCGCTGTATAACACAAGCAGATGAATGCATTAAGATCGTCCAGTGCAACCTGATGGAAGATGAGCCATTGCACCCGTGTTGCAACAAGGATCGAGCCTACCCAGAGTACTCTGACTCTGTCCCAGTGTTCTCTGAAGTCAACAGAAACCTCCTTTTACTTGAGTGTTTTTCTGACTTTAAAAAAAAATAAAAATCTATTATTGATATTCAGAAAGTTTCAGAGCAACAGCAATCACCTCTACACAATTACACCTTTGGAACAAGGGGTCAGCGAGGTTTTGCCGGGCGGTACAGACAGCAAAAATGTCTCTCAACCAACTAACCTCCTGTCTCCGAGCCCACTCTTCCCTCTTGCCATGCCAGGTTAGAAAAATATTTGAAATAGAGCCACTGCATAGTGTTTCCAAAAGGCATTGCAGCTGTGGGCTCCCAGAGATAACAAATTAGCACTGTAACAGGAAACACGGGAAGCCGGTGAAAAGGGCTGTTGAACGTTTTGGTGTTGTAGCTCAGTTCACAAGTGCAAGGCTGGACCCTACAAAACACGAGCGGTATTCAAGTCTGCCCCAACCGCGCTAGGAGCCCTGTTACACTGTTAGTATAAACAGGAGCCGCAGCACGCGCTGCGGTTTAGCCAAAACGTTCCATACAGCTGTACTGAACTCTGGGCCAACTTCCTTTTCAGGTCACTATTAAATCATTTTCATTGGGAAATAGGTACATGGTACTTACGGTAATAAAAACGTGCACCTTCTATCAGGCAGGTTGAGCTACGGTGGTTTAAATCTAAGGACCTAAACCCTGCTGTAATTGTGGACTTGACACAAAGTTGCCTGACCACCTACAAAATCCTGAGCCTGGAGAATCATTTCCATACCAAACGTCAAGACGGTCTTGGGTATTTATCTACTGCTTTCATGACCATCGTATCCAGACAGTGATCTGCTAACGTGCTTGTTATCAATACTCGTGAAAGCTGGGCTAGCACATGGCTACGGCAACTGACGCTGCTGCTGTGAAGTCAAACAAAAGGCCCACAGGAGTGGCTGTAGGAGAGGCTGTCCCCTTCCTTCCCCTACCCTCAACCTCCTCTGACAGTTTATGCCACCTCTTTTAAAAGGCAGCCAGACAGCTGCTGGGTACTCTGCAACCTCTGTTCAACTTCGCAAAAGAAAGATGAACTGATATTTTATGACCAAATTAACTTTTACATTAGTGTCCATTACTCCAGTGAAAATAATTCACACATGGAAATAGCTAAACTCGTTGTGCTCTGACAGTTAATTCCATTACACAGCTCTCTTTTAAGCTGGTCAGAGTGCCTCTGTCTGCTGCTGCTCCTTTATGTTCTTCTTTACAAAACAAACATGGTGACAGCAAGAAACGGGTACTTCTACTTTACATTTACGTGGCATCTCCTATCCAAAGCCCTTATTTCACTAACAGAATATCAGGTCACCACCAAAGAACGTGTTTCTCGCCACAGCACTCGCAAAAAGAAGCAACCTACAGATATAATTCTACAGTGCCTTTAAAAGTATAGAAGACAGGTGTATGTTTAAATATGAAGAATCTTTGGGCAAAAAAGAAACAACATCACATCTGTAGAGTCCTCTTAGTTACACCCCATCCCTCTCGCTGTCGGTAAATGAGTCTCCATTTCCATGAACAAGCTGTGTAGGTCTCCCACAAACCTAACTGATTCCCAGGTCCTCACGAAAAGCAAAGGCCTTCTGTAAAACAGTGCAGTTCCAGAGACCCACGTTGGTCTTTATATACACGTGCATACAACTAGAAACATGCACCCAAACACATGCAGCTATAATTTCCGCTCTCTCCTTCTTCAGAGGTAGAGGCACTGGCTGAGGAAATGAAGCAAGCAACCTGTCCAAAGGCCTTTCTTTCAAAGGGAGCTTTCATGCGCTCCGGAACGCTTGCAGGGCAGCCTTATTTGTGAGCCTTGGAGCCTTGACTCTGCAGGGCGGGAAGAATAACTCCTCGGGTAACCTGCTCTTTGGTGCCACATGGAGTGGAATGCATTGGCACAAAGGCAAGAGCCTGGCTCCCTGAGTTGCAGGGATCGGTACATCTCACACGAGGCAGCCAAACTCCTTCCTGAATCATATTCTCCTTCACCCTGAGGAGCCCTTCTTACTGGCTCTTATTAAAATACAGCTTTTACTCTGCATCGCTTTTACTAATGGCTTTGATCTAGACATGAATAACAACTGCACAACATCCATATTCACTAGGCTACTGCGAGTCTGTCTAAAACCACCTAATAATTTACATGGAAATTGTATCTACCAGAGGGAGCCCATATGGCCAATATAATAGAACAATATTGACACAGGCAAGAAAAGTTAATTAAACCTTTTAGATGAGGGCTACGCAGTTCAAACAAGATAAAACCCTTAGTTCCACAGGCATATGATCTTACAAAATTCAGAGGTAACAGATTATATAATTGCCTATGTTTTTAGGATCTACCCTCCCAAACTGAGTTGCTGAAATGCTTCTACTGTACATAACATGTCTGAGCACAATAAAAGGCATAATAAAGACAAAAGATCAAAATGTTTTCTAGCTTTATTGTTACCATCACGAGAGCTTTGAAGCGTGCTGTTGCATCACCGAAAGAAGCAAAAAAAAACCCCAACTGATCCAGACCCCCCTTGTGATACTCAAGGATTTGGAATGAAACCAGTAGGTCTCTTCACCCAGACCACTCAAGGCCAACCAGATAAATTTAGAACTGGTTCTAATCAATGTGAAGCAAAAATGAGTTACAACACAATTCCGAAAATGCAAGATGTGCTTGGTTTTCAGTAGTCTCTGAAGGCACCTGTCAGTAACTTCACTGAGACCAACAGAAAAGTTTAAATAAAACAAAGCAGTTAAAGGATCAGAAGAGAAAAAAGAAAAAACTAAACACCAGCATTACATTTATCATTTCTGTGAGCTGCACCAATTCCAATGCTTAGTGTCTCAGGCCCGTTGTCCTGCAAAGTTACGCAGAAGCTGTCTCAGGAGTCCAAATCAAGATTATGTCTAGAAGTGTGAAAGGCAAACCATAAATCCTGAGAACTATCTCATCCTATCGATGGACAGTGCTCCACAAAACTAAGATTCAGTTTTCAGTGAGACTTCAGAGAGGTTCCTCATCACAGTTAAGAAAACATCATTTGTCAACATCCTAAACCTACAGCCTTTCTCTGAATACAAATTAAAAAATGGGTAGATTCTGACCATGCAAGCTCCTGAAAATGAAGTGGTTCCACTACTCACTATACTGTCTTTAATCAAGACCAGGGCCATTTATACTTTTAAATTAACTGCAAGAAAACATTCTATTCCCGGAGTACAAAAGAAAGCTATTTCTAAAGCAGTAAGTAGTTTGAGGTGAATTGCTAGTTTATATGTTCAAACTATGTCCAATTTTCTCTAAGAAGCAGAACAAGAAGACTAAAGTGGGGTTTTCTTTGAACTCGATTTCTCTTCCTTCCGCCCGTCTACCGTCACAGAGTGTCACACGCTCACTTACATAGCTTCACTTGTTCACGTTCCCTGATGGGTTTTGATGCAGCTGTTCATGTAAGTAAAATTACTCACATTCCTAAGTTTTGCTGACTATATTTTAGATTTGCTCCTCCCAAATTTGTCCATCGCATTTGCTTGGATTGTAAGTAACAATCCAATTTTTTTTTTGAACACTTTAAGTTACTTCTCCTCTTTTCTCTATCAAAAAAACCCTCCAAGAAAAACAAACAAACAAACATACGTAGCCCTAGAGAAAATCAAGAATAAAAAAAACAACTAGGGTGAATACACAGTGCTTTCACAGAAAGAGCCTGCAGTAACAGTGTTTGCTCAGCATGTATCTGGCAAAGCAGTTAGAACTCAGAAACCTTCTAGCTTAACAGTTTCCGGAAAAGAGCTCAAGGTTCAGATGAGATACCACACAGAGTAAGATGTGTGTAGTTGCCAACAGTATGCGATAACACCTGTGTGTTGGACTCATTAAAGATTTAACCAGAGAAGTCACATGCACACTGAAAAATGGCCGACAACTGCCATGCTTAATGCACGTCTCAAAAACTTTGAAAAAAGGAAGCAAAATGGAGTTACCTTTGGATGAGGAGGATGGCACTTTCACCAACATTTCTTTGGCAGATGATTCAGGTAAGAAACCACAGTAGTCTACTGATACAATTTAAATTCCACAGGCTGAATAGTAGGACCGGGTGAGCAGGCAAATCTGTAGATCCTAATTACCAGGTACAATGTATTTTTAGCAAATGCCCTCGAGTAAACTTTTCTAGTTGTGTAGTTGAATAAGCCTTGTGATTAGTTAAGATTTGAGATTTTGGGGGTGTGGAGGCTACCACAGTTTTCACACAATAGCATATGGTTATATACATTCATCATCCGAGCAGATACAGCTTTTCACTGTTGAGAAAGTGAAAGTTACAGAAACATTAACTCAGTAGTTACTACTATCAAAGAAAATGCAGAAAGTGCTGGCCTTTCCTCCTGAATAAGGAACAATAAACTCTTTGACATACTCTAGTGAGAGGTCATGAGAAGTAATGCAAATTAATTGGTAATGGAAATAAGCTGATCCATTTAAATCCCCACTATTAACCATTTAATTGTTTTAAAAGAAATTACAAAAGCAATGACTGCCACCTTCCCCCGCCTTCTGACTTATGGAATAAAAATGATTTTGAATGGGAAGTAGGCTAGTTCTGCATACTGGAAAAATGAAGTGAGTTAATATGAATTGATAATAAATTATTTAAAAAGGTATGGCCAGAGTATCAACTTGATCACGTCAGCATGGCTGCCACAGACCTGTGCTAATTTACACTAGCTAGGCATCTGGATTGCTTATTAATGAATAATACCAGTACCCCCCACCTTTTTTTTTTTTTTTTTTGTAGCTTAAAGAATGTTATTGTACATGCTTTCTTTACTGTCTACATAAAAAAAAACAACATGGAGTTGATCTTATTTTTAGAACATAATTTTCTAGCAATTTCATATTAGCATGATGGTGCTGAACTGGATGTTTGAATGCACTTCGTTTAGATAGCGTATAGCCTAATGACATCAAAACGTGGTTGAGCTGAACTATTTACAGTAAGATTGTAAACTGGCAGACTTTGCTCCACGTTGTGCAGTAATGAAGGGTTCTCCTGAACCTGAACAGCGAAATCACACTCTCTCCCTGTAGCAAGGTGTAGAACAGTATGGAAAAGGTATCCTATGACACTGTTTCCTGACTTGCTGCACAGCTGATGATAACACAGCAAGAAGAGATGAGGGGCAGCATACAGTGGCAAGATTGTCTAGTCTTCGCAAGGCATCCAGAAGAAGCTGACTTAGGGGTGACTCCACACTACTGGATGGGTGGTTTTGCCATATTGCTTGCTTAGTCTTTTGGAAGAAGTCTAGTTGCTTTCTTTAGAAGGCAAACACCCACTAGCCTCCTCTACTTACTCTAACCTCAGCACCCTTGCAGCTTGGAAAATGTTAATACACGTGAGAAAAGAGAGGCACAAAGTTAAGAACTCTCTCGTTCAAGCACCAGCTGACACTAGATACCAAAGTATACTCACCGATGCCAGGCCCTGACAGATGTCACTGATACAAGAGTAGCTGCTCAGCAACAGTGCGAATAAGGCTCTGCTGCACCTCCGAAACGGAGCACTTCACATTTCCTAGACTCTTGACAGCAGCAACACACCCAAGGTCAGAGAGAGCTCGCGTTCACAACACAGAGAGGACCACAAACAAGGCTTCTTTATGCAAGACCTGCTACCAATATCACAGCTTTTCCCCTACCAGTGGAAAGGTGGGGACAATCACTCAAAAGTAGAGAGATAAATTCAGAGGAACTAAAAATAAGAGACATTTTTCAGGCAAGCTTTTAGATTGAAGGCATAGAGGGAGAATACAGTAAGATTCATGGTGAACACGATAACCCTGGCCCAGTTCTTCTGCCAGAGCGCAACACCTGGAGGCTAGAGGGAAAATTCCTAACCTGTAATAGGAAGAGAATATCATATACTTTGTAGGAAACAGTCTTCCTTATCTCTCCTGGTTGAAGTTCAGCCTAATTACAGTAACTCTGAAGCACAGAAGCTAACAAACAGAACGGGCCTCATAGCTGTAAGGCTGGAGAAGAACATAAATTCCAGAAGAGCAGGGAGGATAAAAGAAAAGTTTTACACGGTGAGAGAGAAAAAGACTCCTTAGGATGGACAACAGCAAGTTCAAGCAAGGAATAAGGAAACTAGACATGCAATATGTAGATCATAAGTGGCCTCTGCCTGAGGATGACCTGATGTTTTAGAAGCAAGTGTTCCATAATTAAATTTTAAGTAGGATCACAAAGATACACTGGTTTTAATGAACTCTAGTACGTTTGTAATTGCATAAGACTCCCCCCCCCCCCTTCTTAAACTGTACTGGAAAAGACACTAAACAGACAAGTAGAACAACATGCTATGTAAGTATAATCTGAAGTGTAATCAGAATACAGTCTTCATATCAAAATTTCTATAGTACAGTGAAACGCCATTGTGGCAAAGCAACAGGGGTTACTGAGCCTGATTAACTGAGTGCAATGCATGAATATTTAATAGCTATTGCTCTTTCAAGACAGCAGTGTTTCTCTATTTGTTAAGAGCATAGGTATTAAAAATAAACCACTTCCACGTGCATCAAGATGAACACAAAATGGTAGCAAGATAGAAACGTCGCAATAAGTAACAGCAATATCAAAAGAGCATGAAATCAAGAAAAGCATTCATTAACAGAATTTGTGAAAGTATTTTCACCTTTAAAGAAAGAAATACCTTTTCATTTAGAAACTCGCAGCACTGAATAAAGTTCCCTCAAAAAATGACCTGCTCAAACAAAAGCTGAGGAAATTAAACCAAAACAAAACAGTGAGATGATGCCCAGCAGCTGCAAAAATTTCTTTATTGTTCTTCTGATCAATGCTGTATAAGTAAATCAAGGCTCTCTTTCTTCATTGTAAAGAACCTAGAAGTTCCCTTACTTTTTTTTTTTTCCCCAAATGCACTTCACAGAAAGCCAACATTAAAGACTACATTTCTCATGTAAACCCCTCCTTTTAAAAAGCATATACAAACCCCTGAATGTTTAGGCCTAACTTACAGAAAAGCAAAACAGTTTTTCATCTCATTAAGCTGCCAGTAAAGCTTTACAGAGCCTCACTCAACTTCCTTCCACAAAATTTGGTGGCAAACGTACGGCTGATGATTACCAGGAGGATCCAACTGTTAACAGGCCAACATTACGGCATATATGTCGGTATTCACAGCCTAAAGCTGCAAAGCGTTCAGTTGCTCAGTCTCTTTAAAAATGCACAATCTTGCAAAAGGTAGGACAGGGTTACATTAGAAGGCAGGCCTCTTCAGGGTTAAAGAGAAAATACGACTTTCTAAGGCTTTCTTTCTGTAGACTTTCTAAAGAGACCGCATTTTTTTCCCCAGCTGTACACTCACGGGGTATGTGATCTGGTGAGGTCCCATTCTCATTCGTGACCTAAGGCACTACCAAAATACAGACAATAAGGACACAGACAATAGTTAGAGCAGTGTAAGCCAAAAGAGTTGCTCATTTTGTAGAACTTGATTTGGTTGGGAGAAAGTGCAAACTAAGACCTACTCAAATTCTGCAGCTGACAGAAGTCTGCGGCTGTAAATTTGCCCAAGGATGTGCACAAGGCTACAAAAGCCTTCTGAGGTTACTCGGAAAGAGTAACAAGAGTTGCGAAGAGTTCTGGTGGAAGGCAATGTTACTTGAAAAAAAAACCTTCCCAGAGTCTGTCTGTCATTTCCACAGAGAAACAAAACGATGAAGATTTGAGGTAAAGGCTCTTGCAAGTTAGTGTTGCGAGGAAAAAGAATTAAGCCATTTGTATTCCTTTTTGTCTTTTTTCTCTGTGGCAATAATTAGTTAGAGGAGAAAACAGTACCGTCCAAATAGCAAATTCATCTCAGAAATATGTACAATACCTTCTTCTGTTAATGAAAAGGAGAATACATTTCTATTGTTGTGGTGAACAGTGAAGCCTCTGTCATCAGTCAGCTTACGCAGGCGCCTCTAGCGCCTGTACCGTTGCCAAAAAGGAAGTGGAAGGCTTGTTGGGTTGCACTGTGTACCGTGGCAAAACCAGGATGTACACCAGAGTTTTAGAAACAAAGCATCTGAAAGTGTGTGTCATTAGCAGCAATGACTTGGAATCTGAGTCCAGGGCAATAAAATTCTCTCCTGTAGTTTTGTAACTGCATGCAAAGATGCATTCAGGTTAACTATTCATGATGCCTTCTATCCTAGGGAAATTGTTGCTATTTTAAGCAAAGAATGCTCTTTCAGTGAAACTGAAATAAATTAATTCCTTTTGCCAGCAACATCAGCTAGTTTTAGGAAAGCTTAACTGGGACTTAACATACGAGTAAGTATAGATGATTGCATTTGTAAAGTGAAACTTGTTGTTCCTATGAATTTAATATAGATGACAATATTATGAATGCCTCCTCTGCTTTAACCAAACGCCTCAGAAAATATAAAATTAATTAGTAAGAAAGAAAGGGAGAAGCACCTGTTCTTAGTTACATCCAAGTCAGTTTTGACTTCGGGAGCTCTGACACATTGCTAAAAATTGCACGCTCGCTTTATAACTCTTCAGTCAGAAAATCCACTTACCTGAAGCGAGAGATCTAGCGTGTAGAGTAAAAACAGTTTAATAAACCAAACAGTGGAACATTACTTAGGGCAGTGTTCCAGTATTGCCAGTAATAAAGACAATCCTCTTATTTCTTCTTTTAAACTGCAGAGTGGGTATTAGTATGCTGTTACGCTGCTCCACAGGAGAAAACAATTAATTTCCAGCATTTGCAAATATTATTTAATTTTCTTGATAAAGTGTACATTCTCTAAAGTAGAGAGCAATAAGTCTGTAAACAAAACTAAAAAAAAAAAGCTCGGTGAACACCAGTTGTGCCCAGTCCCTCAGCCTCGTGCTGCATATTCCAGAGACTCAAAGTAAGCAGCCACATAGCGAAGCTGACTGATTTGCTCACACTTACATGTAATTAGTATTTATCCCATTAACTTTGCCCCTCCCAGTGAGTGGGGAAACCACAGAGAAGCAAATGCTGCCAGATCCCTGTCAAACAGAAGCCAGGCTTTAGAAAGCTTGTTTCAGGTTCTCCCAGGAACAGGCCCCGGCCAAGACTTGCCACGCTAACAACTTCAGGAGCAAAGAAATGACGCTTGCTAACACAAGAGTTAACAAAACACTCCAGGCTGATAAAAGCGAAAATTGTTATACAAGGGCTTGAATTGGCCTCCTCCAGTCGAAGGGGACACCAAGCACACCCCTAAAAGGCAAGGCGCTATCTGGCTGCTCTACACACGTGCATCGGTATGCCTTCCCTGGGAGACATTCTGCATTATAAAAGGAATCTTACTGTTTGGGATGTACTCTAAATCCCTAAAGCTTCCAATTTAAAGTGCAGAGCAAATGTCATTAATGACATATTACCCAATGCAAGAGGGGTGAGGTAGGGAATTTGAAAAACAAATAGGTAAGTCAGGCGATATGCTAAGCTTTTTGTTTTGGTTGATTTCTCATTAAAAAATGCTGTGGGCTTTTTTTCTGTGGGGCGTTGGGTTTGGGTTTTTTGTTTGTTTGTTGAAATCTGGTAATGCATCAGATATTCAGAATCCTGAAGAAGACAGGTTGTCGTCCTTACGCTGGAAAACAGAGGGAGGGTTAGGAGGGCAAACCTTTTTAAGGAAAAGCAAGATGAGCTAGGTGTTCTCTCTCTGGAATTTGCACTCAGCAGCAACAATCCAACAGTTTTGGTCCCTGGACTGTGCAGACCGGGGCTGTGCACAGCCAGGTTGTGCTGAGGTATACTTCCCTTGGAAATAGTGGATGAAGACCAGAGAAAGAAAAAAGTAACATGCACGGGTCTTGCCACAATAAGGAGCTGGGACATAGCCAGGTCACACAGAAACAGTTTCTAAACGTTGGGGCCCAGGAGCACAATCTCAGATACTAGGGTAAAGGGATTCATATTAAGCACTTACAAGTAGGAAGATGCGTTGTGTGAGATCCGTTATGTCCGAGTGTATTGCAGTACAAACCTAAGGAATCTGTGCAACTGTTTAACCTAGTAACACGCGGCACTACGTGGACTGAAGATCTAAAATCTGCTCTCTGCTGACAGCCCCTCTGCAATGCTAACAGTGGAGGCTCAGATAAAGACAGTTTTTCCCTAAAGGTAAGCCAAAAAGCCTCTCACGCAGGTTAACTTCCAAAAAGGCGTTTCAGCCTGGTGCCCAAGCTCAAACATCACAATTAAGAATCAAAAGAAAACAGTACAGTCAGAAACCACAACCATGCAAAGCAGAATGAACCCTCAACAGTATACGTACCAAAATTGAAACAGCAGGTAAATCAGCAACTCTTGGAATTACTACTCTGTTTTGGCTACAACAGCATAGAAGCCAATATATCTAGTTTCCATTCTGTCCCATAATTTAATGTCAAGGATTTTCCCACTTTGCTCGTTTTGGGACAGTTTAGACAATAAACTGCAAATGTAATGCAGCAAGCAAAGTGGAATTTCTGCAGCAGAGAGATGTATTCCCCCAAGATTAGCCCTCAGTCATTCCCCCCCACCCCCTTATAGTATAAAACACAGCAAGTTCTTCACCAGGTCAGCAAGCTCTCCATCCATCTGTAGCCACCTGCAGACTCTGGCCATATTTTTTCCCCCCTTAATCAAATTGCTGGAGACTGTCTTGCTAGAAAGAATTACCAGAACGTGTTGATTGCCAGACTTGCCACATAGCAAGTGCAGCAAGCAAGATCCTAACAGGGTGAGAAGCACCTGTCATTTTAAAAAAGAGCAACCAAGGAGAGTTACTAACAAGCTCCTAAAGCCCAGCCGCCACCTGAGAAGAGGGCTTGCAGGGATTAAGGAGGATTACTGGGTTAAAAATGCCTTTTCTAGAGAAGGTGATATACTTTTAAGTAAACCAGCTAATGGTACTGAAAACGACAGGCTCATTTTCCAGTACAAATGGACTGCAGGACTATAATTAAAGTCTAATCTGAATTTATCTGATTGTGAGCTAAAAAAAAAGTTATTAACACGATTAATTAAATGTGTTAATAATATTGTGGAGGCACCCAGAAAATGTAGATATTAGAAAGACATACTTTCTGAAGTATATTAATAAAAAATACAGTAGAGGGCACACTTTCCAAATGCCTTTATCATCCGGAGTATCTACACGGCATCAGATTATTTATTTATAAGCAGATCTGTTCCTGCCAACATACAGATAGGATATGGTTCGAGCTACGTAGTACCTATAAAGATACTACAGGTTACGCAGTACAGTCACT
>VZTL01074103.1:42969-75546 GCA_013400535.1 Scopus umbretta | reverse complement strand
TTTTTTTTTTTTTAAACTGTTTAGTCCACATAAATGGACTCTCTCCTTGTCCTGGTGTTGCATTCATTATCTTAAGCGAATTAATTTTTCACTCTGAACTTGCAAACTCTTATACCTGTAAGTAAATTACAAGCACCTATTCCATCTTGCATGTCAGTGAAATACATTCTGTACAGAACTGTTTGCAGTGTAACTGGCCTCCCAGACCAAAAGCACAGTCTGTTATTTAAAAGTGTGACTAAAATGTGGACCAAAATGCAAAGATATAAGCAAGACTGTGGGACAGAACTTCAGTAGAGTTTCAGCTGAGTTAAGTGTAAATAGGTGATACAATAGATGCAAAGAGGAATTTAAACGTTTCCTTAGAAAGTGAGGTAAGACAATGACTTATTGATCCAGAGGAACAAAGTTTTGAAGTACATGTAGTAAACTATACTTTTTGTTAAAAAAATCTAAAAGAACTGGTGCTTCCTTGTGGTTCTTTGCTGGCACAGCTGGAGAGGGCTTTTAGTTGATTTTGTTCAGTCTTAATTTTGTCCCCAAAACAAGCAGATCTGGCTTCAGATATTGGAGCAGCAAATCTTAGACTGTGTGATGTCCTTTAATTTCTAATAGCTTGCAAGCTATTAAAAAAATCCCAAATAAATAATAGTTTCCCAATTACATATGAGGAAATAAAGGGACTGACATGTAGATTTCAGGAGGGGTGTCGTCTTTGCTTATTACATGACCGTATGAATTTGCATTTTGTTTTTTAAAATGTTGCTCCATGCAAGGTTATTTTTGCCTGCAAGATACAATACTGCATTCAGTCCAACTGTGATGAGGTTTCAGAAAACTGTTTGGTTTCCAAATGACATATATAGCAAAACCTTATGGCAAAATTTGTGACTGTCATGCTGCTGATAGTAAGATATCCCCAACTTCCCTGGCTCATTCTTGTATGTTGCAGCAAATAAATGCAAGTACCCCTGTTTTGACAAATGTTTATCCTCCTACTTGATTAAAGAAAGATTACTAAAAAGAATTTTAAGACTAGCAACTGGGTCTCGTGAAAATGGCAGGATGCTCTGATAGTTTCTGAGATATTTTGGGTTTTGCTGGAAAATGTATGGAAAGCTCTGCTCACTGAAATGCTCGCTGAAGTGCCTGAACTACGGGTACTAGAAGAAATAAATCTATGAACATTACAGTGCTTTGAACAACATTCACCCCTTTCTTGGCAGATGATAATTTACAATTATGTGAGCAAGACTTTTGAGAGACAAAACATGCCAGTGTTACTTAGAGATAGGCTAAGACTCAGTGCCTGTCCTGATGAGCTGGTCTTCTGCACTCAGTATGACAGCAGACCTTAAGAGATCATTGGCAAAACTCACATTTAATGCCAGATATACTCAGGAACACAGGTAAATCTATCTTTAAAAAACAAAACCCAGAAGCCCAATCTAGGCTGCCTCTGTAGTCAGGGAGAGGGACAGGCACCTACCAAGCAGGATGCGTCCCACTGAATTCTCTTAGCTGGCGACCCTATGCTGGGCAGACCTGCCATTCCCCAGGGACTCGGGATGCTCAAACAACAAGGCCATTCATTTTTTAGACAGTACAGTGAGAGCGGAGAAATCCCATCTCAGGGGATGCTGGCAGGCAAAGTGGTTGGATTTTGCACGCAGAGAAGTCTGTGTGTGGAAATCACCTTGCATGCAGAATCAGACCTGGTTGCTGTTGAAAGCCTCATGACTTAAATGAGTCTGTTGTTATGCCTTGCGTGGGCCAGGTCTGCATTCCTTGTGCACCCATAACTCCTGGTACTGCCAGAGGGGGGTTCAGGAATGCGGACTTAGGGGCTTATAAAATTCATAAAATTGAAATAAAAGAGACAGCCCAAAGTCTTGTTAATTCAGTGACGTATGCTGATCAAACACCTCCTCCAGGATTTTCAGTTTATTAGTATTTCCCAGTTTCATGTTAATTAGGAAATATGCAACCTGTCTAACAGCATAAAGAAAAATGAACTGCTGGTGTACAATGTGTCGATGTCAAATGGTTGGCTGTGATTACCCTAAAACCCAACAATGTGAAGGATGTATTGCATTTATACTGTGGCTTACTTTTCTAGACTTTTTTCTTTTTCCTGTTCTGGATCTTTTTACCTTTCTTCTCCTACACACCAACAATTGTACAATAGTCTGGCTAAAACCCTAAATGCTTTTTTGTAATACAAATAATAAAAGAAGTACAAGCAATTCTTCCCAGGACTCAAATGAAGTATCATGTAGAAGTGTCACTTTGCAAGCATAAATTGTTCAGACTTCAAAAATTGGCAGATCTTTTTTCTGTTACAGGTATCTTCCATTATTTTGTTACCACAAAGGGAAAAAGCAGCTTCTAACCATTTAAATCTGTAAACTGGCTATATGAACTGGGATTCTTTAGGAAGTTGAGGGCTCAGTCCTATGGGTTACTTTTTATGTAAACAAATAGTTCTGTTGAGTTTAATAAAATTCCTTGCATGAGTCATGTTACTCATGAGCAAGTATTTGCAGCACCAGGGCTTTACGTTGTAGCTACAACAGCGAATTAAAAATTAATCCAATCAGGAGTCCGCTAGAAAAAACAAAGCACCAAATCAGGTATTTTGATTTCTGGTGTTGGGTGAACCAACTCATGTGCTTAAGTTACTGACATTCATAACAGTTTGAAGCCTTGTATGCCTCCTGCCATGTCCCCAACATTAGACTCAGTGTGCTATAAAACATAGATGCTATTTAAAGAGTGGTGTGACTATTTCCTCCCCTCTAGAAGGGATACATATCCTCACAGGATCCTTTTTCTCATAACATGTTTTTCAATAAAATTTTCCCCATTTTGTAATCAGTTGGGAAGAAAGAACATTTCACAATGTTCATAAAGCTTGTAGATGTTTTGACCAGACATAAGACTTCCTATTGATAGTATTAAATGCTTTGGAATGAAATGTTTTGGGTTTTCCATCTGTAGGCTGTCTGAGATGTCAGCAGCCAATATGACCTGCTCTTTCCCTTTTAGGTCTATAAATAAAAGGCAGCTTGTTTAACTGATCTTGCAGCAGAGAGCAGAGGTGTATATTAATGAGCTTTCTCTAATGGCACACTGGACCTATTTAGCACTACAACTGTGAAGGCTTCTCTTTTTCAGTCATAACTCATTTCCTAAGAAAATGTCAGTTATTGCTTCACCTTATGGTCTAAGCTGCTTAGTTTATAGTTTATTTCTTCTGATCTGTACCACTGACAGATACTGTAGACATGACTGTGATTAAATATGCTTATGAAAATGGTAAACATTCGATAATATAAACCCACTTGGGAATATGCTGTTATTTCTGCATGGCAACATTCTCAGGTGCATTCAAAGTATAATGTAGAAGCAAAGAAAAAACATTTTAAGCAGTTACAGTTATTAGATTAAATTGTTTTGTTAGGAAAATTGTGATGTGTTTAGATCACTGTGAGCTAATTTAGTCTTTTCATAAATATGCCTTTTAAATGCATGATATTGCAGCAGTTACATTCCAGTGAGATTTCAGTGTAAAATAAAGATAACATATGTATTTCCATATGGTAGTGAACTAATTTAGTCCCGTAAATTTCTACAACATACTTTTTCTTGGTAGAAGCCCTGTTCTAAAAGCAGCAGTAGTTATAAACTCCAGTGATTGCATCATGCTATTTACTGTAATCATGTGGCATTGTTTTGTGGCTGTGCTCAGATGTGTGTAGCATAACAGTGTCTGAAGCACACATTAACAATCTCACAATAAAGCCAAAAGTAGTAATTGCAATATAATTATTATTTTTATTGATGAACTTGTTTAAGAGCTCTGTTGACATTTACAGACTTTGGGGATCATGCAGCATTTGTTACAGTTATCCCAGGCATCAAACGTAAACAAAATGTTTAAGATTGTAGGATTAAGCAGTGACAGATTGGGGCCAGATGTCTGGGAGATACTGTAAGTGGCCTTCTCAATTGATCAAATAGCTCTTACCATCCTAAAGCCCTTTGGAAATTGAACATTTGTTCTTTGTAGTTGAAGCTGAGACACTTCTGGGATTGATGGATCTTCGTGGAGGTTATTTGAGAAAGAGAATGAGCACCCCATTTATCCAGGAGGAGTTTTCTTTGGTGTATATAGAAATATAAATACACTCCAAGTAGCAAGGGTAATTGGAAGGGTTAAAAATGTTGGTGAGTAGCAACGAAGCCCAAGAATTACCTTACAAAGTCATCCTAACACAGTTTCCTCAGCAACCCAGTTGAAGTTACCTTGTCCTTGTACAACTGTACAGGTGAGACACTTTGCTTTGGGGAAACTGGGTCTCAGCAGTGCTGTCTCCACATGTGGACTTGTAGGGAAAAACTGCAAGGGACACAGTCAGCAGATCCAGCAAGAAATAACAAAGCTGAAATAGGTCTTCCTGGAGTCCTTCGAAGTGGAGACCTTTCTGCAGCTCTGAGTGGATTCTCTCAGCCCTATGCTTGTCAGCCCTTTGCACCAATTCCTTTCCTCCCTCCCTCTCAGGCATTTCATCTTCACCTTTGTACATCAGCTTCTCCTCTTCTCATCACTTGCCAGCAAGGTTCTTGCCCTCCTCTCCTTTTCCATTTATTTTCTTCCTATTTAGTCAACCCTACCTTTAGCAACCCTGCCTCCTTGAAAATATGAATGCTGGAGTCATATCATTCTCTTTACATTTTACTCTCCCACCTTATGTGTTTGAATGAACTTATGACAGCATTGCAACTGTCCCACTATCTGTTATCCAGCTTAATAGAGCTGGATAATGTAAATAACACAAATTAGGAAATTGTAATATAAATAAGAAAAACCCTTAAAGTCCAGACATATGTGGTGATGGAGGAACCTTACTGCTGAAGGCATTAGACCTTTGGATTATGTGTAAATACCAAAAAAAGGCTGTTGATCACAGTAAAAGTATAATAAACCCCTATTTGAGTGCTGCTGCTTACATTGTAGCTCTGAGCATTTATGGTAGGGCCTGTTCCTTCTCTTCCTGAAGACCTGATCCAGCATCCAGCAAACTCTTAAATGTATGTGTTTTCATGTGGTTTAAATTAAGTTTGTGTTTAGATGTTTTAGGACATTTGCCATTGGCATTTTTGCTACTGACATCAATGAGAATGGAGCTGGACCTTTAATTAGTTTGGATTATTCTGCATATTTTCCTACTTTGCATTAGGCTGTAGATATGGAGCTAAAGAACAGTGATCCATTAGAAAAACATTCTGAGGCTCAAGATCTTCCATTCATGACTGAATAGCTGAGAAATTACTTCTGTGACCTAACAGGTCTTCCAGGCCTGAGACAACAGGGAGACAAGAAGGATCAGGTTGTGGAGTGTCACTGTAGTGATTCTGGTGCCAGTGGGGTTTAAAGTGTCCCAAGGACCCAGTAACAAGGAACGTTGCTGTATAATGTTATTCTGGGCTAGATTTTTTCATGCCTATATGTGAGAAACAGAAACTGCTTCAGAGAGGGGAGTGAAGTATGTAGTAGGGACTTGTGACAGTCAGGGGAGTCTGGTCAACTGGTGAGGAAGAAACAGCACACATGGGGGGACAGCATGAACAATTGAAGGGAAAAGCTTGGTCTTGCTGCTCACCTGGGATTCAGAGCTAAGCTGCAAAATAATTTTGTAGTCTCTGGGTCTGATTTTCACCCTACCTTGTGGTTATATATGGGTGAGTAAAAACGAGAAGAGCTGGTCTGTTCAACTGAAAATGAAAGGGTTATTAGCTCGAAAGGCATGATATGGCGCTGTGGACACAACACCAATCAAAGATGACTGAGGAGAGGAGATTCAGAACGAAGCAATCTGAAATGAGCAAATATGCTGAAGTCCATGAAAAAATAAAACAGAGTTAGGCAAATCCATAGTTCTTGTAAGACATTCCAGTCTTTGGTGAGGAGGAGAGGAGAGGAGAGCTGTGGAACAAAGTGGAGACAAGTGATCTTTAGGACCTGGGAACATTAACTCCATTCGCCAGAGACTGGAATGTCTTACAAGAACTATGGATTTGCCTAACTCTGTTTTATTTTTTCATGGACTTCAGCATATTTGCTCATTTCAGATTGCTTCGTTCTGAATCCTTGCCAGATTTTTAGTGGTGATTAAGAAGAAAGTTTTTTTCTTTTTAAGTCTTGGTGGCTTATCACTTTCAATACTCCCTCACCTTGTACCAGCGCAAGCGTTCAGAGGGGAGTCATGGTGAAAAAAACAACTTCTGAAGCTGTAGACTGCATGTCTCTAGGTGACTCTGTGGATCTATCATGATAGCTGTGGTGGGGAAAGGTGGAAATATATACGTATTAGCTAGTTGTCTGCACACATAGACCCAAATATGCCATTCAGACAGATTAAATATCTGCCCAGGGAGTGAACTATTTAGGGCAGTAAAAGCCATAGTGAACCTTTCACGTATGAGCAGCAGGGAAAGGCAGAAATTTGCAGTTTGCCGGGAAACCTTCTGGGTGCCTGTGTGTTGGAGTGCATTGCTGTGCTTAATTTGTAGTGTGCAGAGTCAATATGCATCCAAAGACAGAACACAGCCTGCAAAATGAAGTGCTAGCTTGAGAATCCAGATCACTTCGTTCACTGTGTTGAGATGCTTAAAACACACCGGTCTGAGCAGGATGTGATGGATCTTTGTCCATCAGCAGTTAAAATTGCCTTTGGCAGGCACCACGAGACCAGGTGCCTCCAGTTTACAGCATCTTCTAGGCTCCATCTGCATTTGCTCTCCCTTCCCATCCCTCTGCCCACAATGCTGGATGCAACAGCTGAGTCAGAAGTTTGCATGCACCGATGTATATAAGAGGTGTGTGCATAACAAATAGAATGTGACGGGGATTGGCAAGACTGTAATTTCTGTGGTGCCATCAGAGGAACCACAGGTAGTGAATGGAAAGCTGCTGACAAAATCCCGACTCAGCAGAAGGAAGTGACAAAGCACTCACTAATTTTGTGAGGGTCAGGATTTTATTCTTTATTCACAGTGTCTGCCGTGGGGGTTGGAGTAACTGCAATGCCTGTCGCCAGGGTGTGAGTAGCCACGGTGCCTGTCGTGGGGGCTGAAGTAACCGCGATGCCTGTCTCTGGGGTTTGAGTAGCCACGGTGTTTGTTGTGGGGGTTGGACTGATTGCAGTGTACGTTGTTGTGGTGACTCTCCGGATTATATTCTTAACCCTAAAGATCTGAACTGTATTCAGGAGATATAGCAATAGGAGGATGCTGGTTTGAATATCCCAAGGGTATTCAAAATTCTCAAGAGGTGTGGAAAAGGGGTTGGGGAAAACATACTGCTCTGTCTCTCCAGTGAATTGTGTATCCAAGGACGAGAAGAGGTAAAAAGTGTAATTGTGAAGAGTTTCCAAGAAATGGCTCCCAAAGCTCCCGAAGTGTGGGATTTTCAGGAATGACAGCAGTGCTGACTACAAATACACAATTGGTCTCATCACCACTAACTTTATCATACTGTAAGCCAGTATTACACAGTACAACAAAGCAAAAACCTTGATCCATCTCCTCGAAGTAGTAAACAGCACATAAATACTGAGAAACAGTATATATGGTAAGTGAGGTGTTATTATAGGACAGCTCTAAGAAGAGATGCAAAAACTCCAAAAGCAAGTAAATCAACATTGTGACCAGTAATTACTAAACTAATATAACAAATGCAATGCTTATAACAACTTTGTTTTAACACACTCTGGTCAGATCTGTCGTTATCTCAACCCTTCGGGCCCCACATTGGGCGCCAAAATCATGAGCAAGAATCATACAAAAAAATCATACATAAAAATCATACATACATAAAAATCATACATACAAAGAATCATACAAAAAAATCTGGCTTCCAGAAATAGTGGTTTTAAGACACACCTGCCTTCTTTCAAAATTGTTGTTAGTGTTGATATGAAGGTGAATCAGGTTGTGTTTCTCAACTACATTCTTTGAACTCTCGAATCAGAGAGGAGCCAGGGTTTTATCTGTATAGAGACACCATAAGATCTGCAGAGCCATGAAGCTGCAATGCAGAGCGGGCAAAATATATGCACACCACCACGTATAAGTATGTGTGCACAGAAGTATTTGTGCACATGCGTATCTGAGTGCATTTTATGGGTTTGCTGGTGCATGAATGTGCATATGCATGTATTTGTGGTCACCTGAGTTAGTTCCCAAAGCCCATCTTAAGAGACTGTGCCTCCACTGCAGCTGCCTGTTGTCTGTAACACTGAAACTTACCAGTGAGCAATGCAAAACACCCTTCCCTTGGCCTAGTAGCTGCAAATTTTAATTATTTATTCAGATTTAATTTGAAATAGTGACTTTTGTTATGAATGCTATGCAGCGTTTTATTACCGAGTTCTCTAATGAAACGGGTGCTTAAGAAGTCAGAATTGCTCAGGTTACTGGTTGTATAAATGCTAAGAACAAACCTGAATGATACGGCTAGTAAAGAAAAGGGTGCAGAATAACAGCAGAGTTCCTTTGGATTGATCTTCAGAGGGATCAGATCTTCGTGTAATAGTCCATGCTCATCTGCTCCAGTGTATAGTATTTCAGACATTTGAAACCAGGTTCTTAGCCACCACAAATAGCTTCTCTTGCTCTCTGTCTGTAGCAGCTAATTGTATTGCCCACAGTGGATCTTGTGCCAATACGAGAACTCAGCAGAACAGTTGTTCCTTCTTTAAATTTTCTTTTCTGATACCACGTCTTTAAGCATTCAGTTCTTCAGGCAGAACATGTGAGATATTTATAACCCTTGTATTATTATTGAGCTATACACCATGTCTTCAATGACAGATTAAATGAACAGCACAAAATGTTGTGTTTCATCCATAAATTTCAACAGATGTTTGAATGTTGGTTGATTTATTGCATGTCCAACTTGGATCTTACACTGTTCTCATTGTGGCTGCACATGGTTTATTTAATAGTACTTTTACAATGATTTTTTATGACATTTTTCAGTTTGAAGGGTGCAACAAGGCATTTTCTAGGCTTGAGAACCTTAAGATTCACCTCCGGAGTCATACTGGGGAGAAGCCGTACCTGTGTCAGCATCCTGGCTGCCAGAAAGCTTTCAGCAACTCCAGCGACCGGGCAAAGCATCAGCGAACACACCTGGATACCGTAAGCATGATTTCATACTGGGAGTTGCACTGAGTTTTCCAATGGTCCTTGTACACAATCTTTTCTGCAACTGGAGGGTGTCTTTTCCTTTTCACGAGGAGCGTCTCAGAAAACTCAGCTATAGGCAACTGTACTTTTGTTTTGAATTGTATGTGCTTTGAGAAATGAAAAAGTGTTGTTCACAGAAAGGCAAATTCAGCTGTCATACTCATGCTGAGGAACAAGTTACTCAAGAATAGGTTACTTAGGAATAAGTTACTCAGCAAACTCTCCTACTGTTCTTGTTCCAGTAAAAGGAGGCAGCAGTAGCATAAGGTATAGTATGAGTGAAAGCTGAGTCATTGCTGCTGTACTAAATACTAAATGTGTGTCATTGTCCTGCTTCCTATCCTGTGTTGCTTCAATAAAGTCTGTTCTGAATGAATGCAAAAGCAGTTCAGACATCTCAGTGGAAGGTAAATGCATCTCAGTTTTGGACATAATTTTTAAAGGTAAAAATATGTCTGTCTTATAGCTATATGAAATTTGTCAAGTAGCCACCATCAGTATTAACTGTAAGAAACAAATTATTTTCTTATGTACAGCTGGTAGATTCTGGCTCTACTCTACAAGTCTTCTCACTTGTATTGCAGAGAAGATGGGAGCCTGTCTAGTGTCTTAGGTTCTGATAAAATTAAATCACCTTATTATGGGGAAAGAAAGTAAGCAGACAACTTTGTAGACCAGTTAAGTCCTCAGCATAAAGCTTGTAAAGAATAACAGGCAGAGTTGTTCCTTTGTCTTTTTCAAAGAAGTGAATATATGGTTTAACATTTGGCCAAGTGTTTATGGGGCAGAACTTTTGAGTTTAATTGATATTTACTTTTTAAGCAGTTACACATTTCAGACAGTGCAGCATTAAGGAATGTCTAATGTACATTATGCCTTGCAAAAACAAACAAGTAAGAGAAGCAAGTCAGTCACATTTTCCAAACCAAAGCACACTTAGAATAACAATGTTTTATTTATTTGAAAGTCAACCTGAGATATTTGAATTTGTAATTAGTTCTAAAATGCATCTCTTTTGAAAGTGGGTGTACTAAATCTGGTGCAGTTTTGAAATGTAACTGCTTGAATCTAATAGATATATTTTTTATTAGTCAAAGTCACAAAACAAATGCCATTTCTTAGTTTTGAAAGAAAATTCAAATATTACCAAAATAAGCAAAAATTCTTGTATCTGTTGATCTGTGCATTATTGAAGACAAATCTCTTAACTTTCTATTTTCTTCTCTCTTTATCTGTCTTTATTATCTGAAATGCTCATAAATCAGGAAAAAGGTACAGTAATAATTTTCTACTAACTTTCTTAAATGTCTAAAAATGTCCTCCATGCTATTTTGTTGCAGGTTCTTTAAAACTGTTTCTGTAGTCCTACAACACAGTAACTAGCTTCCACTTATCTGGTTTACTTAAAGTCCGATGGTTTAGCTTAGTGTACTGTGTGCTTATGTGAATGTAAAAAATAACAGAGCTACAGGATGGTGCTACTGTAAAGACTGCACGTTGCATTAGCTCAGTGGACAAAATAACTGCCTGGAATGTCAAAGCAAATAGCCAAGAACTTTTTTTAAGGGTAGTCAGATTTTCATCTAGTTTCCCTATCACTAAGTTGAATGATTCTATCACTAATTTGAATGACACCAATGATTTGAAAAATAATATGCTAGTTTTTCTGCTAAGTGGTTTGTTAAAGTTTTCCATAGTTTTTCCTCAGGTGTCAGTTCCCTGTGTTCCAGACACTCTCAATAAATCTGCTTTGCCCTGTAACTTTCTGGGTAGGTGCTGTGTTAGCCTGTAAGGTCATGAATTGGTGAATGATTCTATTATTCCTTTAGAAATTTCCTGCTGGCTGGACAGAGCAGCAATACTTATCCTCTGGAGGTACTTACAAAGAAAAGGGGTTTATATAGACTGCTTATTCCTTACGGAGTGCATTTGGAACTGCTTTTAAAGCTTCTCAATGTAGGTCACTCCATCATTTATCTTCTCCAAACGGAGAATCTTTAAATCATTTCAGAGACTTACTGGTATATGCTAGTTTGATCGAATCTTTGCTAAATCATCTGGAAGTAGACCCTTCTCCTAGGTAGAAGCAGAACAAAGGGAACGTATCTGTCCTTGTGGTAAAAAGGGCATGTCATCACTCCTCCGCTAGCAGAGCAACTTGTTTAAAGGACCTCACAGTCACTTCTCCCAAAACCAGTGGGATTTTTCCCTTTTGTGCATCCTCTTCCTGAAACCAAGGGGATTAAATAATGTGACACTGAGGTAATGACAAACCATTTTTCTACCTTTGGGAAGACACCAAAAGGACTTACTAGTTCAAGCGAGAAGGCTATGGCAATGTTGACAGATGAGGCAAGGGAACAGAGAAAAAAGCAATGTTCTGCTCAACTTTAAAACTTTGTAAGCTTTTGACACGCAGCACTATTTTGCTATCACTTAAGTCAGTGGTTACGTAATAACAACTGCCAGAATCCCTTTGTTCAACTTGGTAACTGCACATTCATTTGGAGGTTGTACTGTAACAGGGAGATAGTGTTTCATTTGTTGGGAGTAAGCATAACTAAGAGAAGAACTTGGTGAGGCTTTCAGTCATTGGGACTCAAGAATCAGCAGTTAAATTGGAGCATCTTTTTTTTTTGCCTTTTCCTATGAGAAGAGTGTGCTGGAACTGCCTGCCCAGACCCAGACAGTTTTCCCAGGAAAGACTGCTCATACACATAGAAGTGGCAAGCTCTGCTGCATGCCAAAATCAGCTGGAAAGGTCTTCCTGATAAAATCAACAACAGTGGATTTTTCTTTCTGTATTGATTTGCTCAGATGTTAATGTTTGATGCAGGTTGTTTGGTTAGGAGTTATAAAAGGAAAGATATTGCTGCTGTTACTCAAAACAGGAACAAGGTATGAAGGAAACCAAATGTGTGCTATGCCACAAGTTTTGTTCTGCTGCATATGGAACAGTTCTTGTAAAAGTTATGTAAATCAGAACTCAGAACCAGAGCTTCTATTTTATAATTATACTGGGTGATCTCATGATCATTTTGTCTACTGTAAAGGCTGCTAGGAAAAATGTAATGCTCTCAAAACCCATCCAGTTACATCTCATTAGCATTTAATTGAGCCCAGTATTCAATATCCAACATGACAGAGTATATAAGTGTCAAGTGCTCTCAGTACTTGCATGGAGTGCAAAATCAGAGTGATCAATGCAGTCCTTCTGTTTGCATCATGTCTGGCTTGTGTACATAGAGGAGACAGAGCGAATCTGGAAACAGCAAACAGAGCAAACAGCTCAGGCTTAACACTGTGTTTCACAGAAACAGCCATCCTTCAGCGTTCTGTATGCTGATTGTGGAGATGCAGAGGAATATGAAATGTTTTACCTTTCCTCACATTTACAGAAACCCTATGCCTGTCAGATTCCTGGCTGCTCCAAACGCTACACTGACCCCAGCTCTCTGCGCAAACATGTGAAAGCTCATTCAGCCAAAGAACAACAAGTGCATAAGAAGGTAAGATGCAGAAGTGACATATCTCCAGATCTCCTCGATACAGTTATTTTAAATTTACCTTTATTTTATATATTTTCAAATTAGAGTTCTTCTGCAGTATTGCTAGAAGAAAACTTACGATCATTTTCCTGTTGGTTTTTAATCATTATTTTTAACCAGTCCAATTTATAGTTTGCACTTTCAAGGCTAGCACCCTGTAATTTCAGTTTGCCCCATGCTTTCTCTCCAAGCGTTTCCTTCCTGTTCATTTTTCATACACAAGCCCAAATTCTACTATCATTCGCATAAAATGTCCGTGCATTGCGCCTCTGCAACCAGCTAGTAAATAAATGTTGGCAGGTCATCTAGAACACAAATGAAACTAAGCCAGGATACTATGGAAATGTCAGGAAAGGAGCACTTGTAATAGATGAGAATGAACCCCCACACACTTTTCCCACCACATCTGTACTTTAAATGCATTTATAAATCTTTCCAAACCCAGACTGCTAGTTATGTTTTCACTACTATTAGATTCAAATAAGTATTTTGGTTTCTGTGGACTAAATCCTGAACTCATTATTAAATGGGGATTCTTACGGGCACCAGCCCAGGATCAGAGACTTGTTTATTACACATTTGTACACACAGTTTGCAGAAAGATGATTGGGACCCCAGAGAGCTGGTCTGTGACAGAACAGACCATGAGCATACTTCAGGCCCAGGAGTGGAAGGGAATGCAAGCCTTGGCAAGCAATTACAATTAGTTCAATAAGCAGCAATGACGTCTTTCCCCAGCTGCCTCATCACTGCCAAGAGCATCATGGATGAGACAGCAAGGCATGTTTAAAGGATGGAGGACAGAGCAGAAATGACAGCCTGGCAAGATAGCGCTAGGGAGCAGCTAGTTTGGAAAAATGTCAAAGGTAAGAACTAGAAGTACTGGAGAGCAAAGAGAGGAACATGTGGAGAGAAGAGACTATAGCAGAACCCAGGTGACCTGAGTTGCAGAATTTGGGATGAGCCACGGAGGAGCGAGATGGATGTCAAAAAGGCCTAATTTTCCTGCTTGAATACAACTGTGATGAGTTCATACTGATTTGTCTCCTGTCTTACAACCCTTCCCTCCTGCTACGCCTCATCATGAATTACACCCCTTACAGTTTTCACCTGGCTAGATTCACCAATCTGAACTTTCGGTCCCCTTTCCTAGGACATTTGTCTGTCCCCCAATTCTTACTGTAACCCGTCTCTGTCAGGTGCATGCCATCTGAGTAACAGTTTCTAGAACATCAGTGTCCAGAGTTGTGCACACTATTTCAAATAGTCAAGAAACACTCATTACATGTGCAGCTTTGTGCTTGGGAGTAACAGTATTCATACCTGGCACCCATCCAGATGTCCACAGAATCAAGTTGTTGTGTTTGTAAATACCAGGTCCAGTCAGAAGTGTTATTTAGCCTGGCAGGACTGGAAAAGACTGCCTAGTTCTCAAGCCCAATTTTGTATTATCAGGCCATGTGCTTTCACTACAGCTCTCTAGAAGGTTCCACGGGGAGTGCTGTGCACATGCCTCCCACACCACAGGCCACAAAATTCCCAAGGCTTCCCTAGAGCAACCTTTAGGTCTTAATGAGAGTAAGAGTCAAAAAGCCGTAGCAGTAATTGGCCACAGAAATAGGTTGGCTGTGGCATCAAAGTCTTTTGCAATAGCAAGATCTTTGTGACAGGAAGATTTTGTTATATGAAATTCTCAGCTGATTGTGGAAAGCAACCATGTGCCCTATTCCAAAAGAGAGACACCCCACCCCCATCTTTCCTTCCTGTAGTTGCTGACATATTACTTAGGGGAAGGAAGGAGGGAATTATTTCCTAATACCAAAAATGGGTATAATTTGTTCAACTCTGTGTACAGGGCTGAACGCATGAATGTGCTAACATCCTTTATATCTGGACAAAGAAACAGTCCCCACTGTTATATCCTGTCACCTGCTGAGGCCTATTTCCAGTTCTATGGAGGAAAGTGGGGAAAAAAAAACTAAATCCAAACTTTGCATTAAGGGGCACAAAGTACTTACTGCATAAGCAGTGGGAGACCTTAAGCACAAAATCAATACAGGACAAATGCAGTACACACAAATTGCAAACTCGGGCTGCTTGGATGTACCAAGACATCAGACATCCAGGGTTTCCTATCTCTTAATCTCCTAGCTTGAGGAATTTTCCTGCATGCATATATATACCCTCCCATAGACTCACCAAGTCTATCTTTAATGTTAGTTCCTTGCCTCCCACACCTTATTTGGTAGACCAGTGTAAATCTGCACTCCTCCAGTGGTTTGAAATCATCTTCAGATTTTCTGTCTTATTTATCCATTATAACTTTATGAATACTTGATCCTGTGTCTTTTTTCCTTGAATTTAAAAGGCATCTGAAAAAGCAGCAGATTTAAAGTGCATTGTGCATTTTGATCAGGCTCTCTTAAAAGGGACCAAAGCAAATCTGACTCATAAAGAAATAATAACACACCCTCCCCCCAAATATTTCACTTAAATATGTTATAGAAAAAAAACAAAACCCTTTCACAACTAAGTAAATCTCAGTGTTATTGAAACAAGGACAGTCTACTTTGGAAGAAAGGGGGGAAGACTGTCTATACTCACTTGCTCATTTTTGGTTACAACTTGTCAAAGGCAGTTGTCTGTTGGTATCAGCTTCCCGGGAGTTCTGAGTGGAAATGAGTTAGCCAGGAAAGAAAAATTAACAGGCTGCTCTGCCCACATGCCTTGGTTGAGATATGCTACCAAAATGTGCCATCTCTGATATAAAATAAAATGCCGGAGCTTAGACTTACGTCAAATGAATCCTCAGTATTTAGTTCATAGCCTAGGAGATGACTGCAGTGGTAATATTTGGTTGTTCTGAAAGGCTTTGCAAGAACAAAATAGGAGAAAGTTAGCTGTTAATTTAGTAGTAGTTTCAGTTTAATTGGCTGCAGATGCACTTTGTGATCCAAATGTTAGATGCTTCTCTTGAACCAACAAATGGCTGTATAGTAGAATTCTAAATAGGTTTGCCTGGACCTTTTATTTAGAATAACCAAACCCAGGGGAGATTGGTATGCAAAACTGTAAACGTAAAAACAATAACTATTTATTAATGGCTATTGAATATGATGGCTGTTTGTGTAATGTGAGCGCTATATTATGACAAAAGCTTGGCAACATCAGCATGTTTGAAAGAGAATTAGAAATGCTTTTCTTTCTTAATTCTCCTCTCCTGCTGTTTTTAATATGATCGACATTGTGGTTTTCAAGAGTTTGCTTTAGACACTTTTGCCAGAGCTTTAATTTACATGGAGAAAAGCTGACATATCGGTGATACCTCTTACATATTACTGACAGCGTATTATTCCACCAGTTCTAATCTGATAAGCACAAACACTTTTCTTTCCCTGTCAAATGTCTTTCCAAGTGTCACAGCTACAAGGTGATGCAATCCTTTTGCCACAGAACCCAAGAAACTACAGAAAGCCTGAAAATACGCAGTTAAATTACTCCGGAAGGTTTGAAGAAACACAGGGTACATTATTTTCTGAAGCAAACTGTTGTTGATTTAAGATTAGCACACTTCAGTTGTGCGCTTAAGAAAACCAAAATTATCTCTGATTAAAAATACCAAGTAATAGATACATCCTTAATTACACCAAGTTCCTAAGAATGACATTTTGTTCCTTCCTTCTATGCATATTCTTTAAGCAGAGCGACATATGAATTTAATTAGAAGTCATTTGGTTTACTTTGAAATAAAATGTTTGTTTTATCCTCCTCTTGTAGCTAAATTCATGTACTGATATCGAACAAGATGTACTAAGTGAATGCTTAGCTATACAACAACTCCACACATCTTCACAACACATTTTGGATGGGAAATGTGGTAGATCTGTAGGTCATCATGATTTAATTACAGGTAAGAATACTTCTAATAAGTATGGTGCTAAATATGTCATATAATACAGGATTTAAAACAGAAAAGCTTATGGGTCTGATTTGCCACTATGGAAGATGAAAAAAAAAACCAAACCAACAAATAAAATTAAAGAATTTTGTGAGTTGTTTGCTAAGGCCTGACTTTTTTTTTCGGAGTTAGTCAGACAAATAGCTCCTATTCATTTCACATGAAGGGGGTAGCAGCCCTGCTAAAAGTCAGCCTCTATCCATTTGTTCTCTTTTAAAAAGTTTGCCTTGGCTTCAGCAGAATGCAGGTGCATGAGCTTTGCTAAAGCCAAATGAGTGCTCTAGCAAGGACAAAGGCATGCAGCAATAAGATTTTCCAGCTCTTCAGGAGCTGCAGAAAAGTTGAGGTTGTGTATTATCGTGCACTGTGTGATTATAACAAATAATATGGTCATGTATGAATGGTAGCAAAAGCTTGAATTTGAAATATCAAACACATTGTTTTAATTATCTTTCCTAGTATTTATTCTTTCTTTCATTCCTTCTTGTCTGTCTTGTCTTTCTTTCTGTGGTTTGAACAAGATGTGGCCCCTTTCAGGGACCTTAGACTGTTCTATACATTTTGTAGGAAGAGAAAAAGAACCCTTCTGCTGAAAATAAGATCTAGATTCACAACTTTTGAACCTCAGCAGAGGATCCTGAATCAGGAATGTAGCAATCTCAGGTTCCTTGTTTAGCCAGCAGAGAGAAAGAGGAACTCTCAAAGGCCATCAGCTTAATTATAATCTGCCTCAACCTGTGAAGGCACCTATATCCCTCCACGGATTCTAGAGATTAGAGTGGAGAATCTTTCACTTAGCTGTTTTCACTCTCAAATCTCTTTCTGTCCATGTAACTATTTAGCCCTTTTTCTATTCATATTCATTTTATCTTGGCTTCAGCAACATCATCGATCAATGAATTGCAAAGCTCACATTTTTTTGAAAAAATACTTTCCTTGATTTACTTTGCATGTGCGACTTTCAGATGATGTTCGATGAGAATATGCATAGACTCTCAGTAGGTCTGCTTTGGTGGAACGTGCTTTTGGAGAACCATTCATGTTGCTGCTGTTGAAACTTCCGTAACTTTGTAGTATGCATTTTGGGATGGGATAACCAATGCTACACACAAAATTCCAGATTACGCCATTCACATCATTTATAAGCTGTCATTGTCACGTTTTCTTGTGTCAGTCTCTGTCATGTCCAGATGCGTCCCAGTATCTTACTCATTTTTTAATGGCAGCTGCATATTAGAAATGGGATGGATATATGGCAACATTTTATATCTAGCACTTTGTATGGTCTGGAGAGAATCTCTAGAAAAAAGATGTAACAGATATTAATCACTTTTTCATTCTATAATTGTTTAAATAATAATGCATACTAAACCTAGTTTTGGACAGACTAGTCCTAATTTTGGGTTAGGAACGTGGAGTCTGGTATACCGCATGGTATGCCTAGCAGCGGAGGACAGTTTGAATCCTAGTATGATAGAATCTTAGAATAGTTTGGGTTGGAAGGGACCTTTAAAGGTCATGTAGTCCAACCTCCCTGCAATGAACAGTGACATCTTCAACGAGATCAGGTTGCTCAGAGCCCCATCCAGCATGAGCTTGAATGTTTCGAGGGATGGAGCATCTACAACCTCTCTGGGCAACCTGTTCTGGTGTTTCGCCACCCTCACTGTAAAAAAATTTTTTCTTGTATCTAGTCTGAATCTACCCGCTTTCAGTTTAAAACCATTAGCCCTTGTCCTATCGCAACAGGCCCTATTAAAAAGTCTGTCCCTGCCTTTCTTATAAGCCCCCTTTAAGTATTGAAAGGCCGCAGTAAGGTCTCCTGGGAGCGTTCTCCTCTCCAGGCTGAACAACCCCAGCACTCTCAGCCTTTCCTCATAGAAGGAGATGGCAGTCTTTGGATTGCAGAGCAGAGCAGAGCCAAGCCAAAGTGAGACACAAAAAGGCAGGGATGCTATTTTTGAAGACTTTACTTTCAAACTTGGTCAATATTAGAAAATGTTCAGTGCTATTAAGATAGAAAATTATTCATAAAATTATTTAGCTTAGAGCTAAACTAATCTATCTTAATTTAAGATGCACCTTATCCTCTTTCAGTTCCACTGTGGAGGAGAGGCTTGACTTGGTATTATTAAATATGTTTTAAATTGATTTAGTAACTGAGTATGAGCTTTCCAGACAAACCCTAGCTTGCTTCTGTTGAGTCTTAGAGAAATCCAATGGTAAACGGGGATTAGAAAACAAAAATGCCTGGTGCTAGTTCCCCTGCACCACGGGAAAAGCTGATGCAATTTATTAATATATTTTGCCTTGCAACAGCAAAGTAATAAATTACTAAAAATTAATTAGGCAAGAATCTCCTGCTTTTTTTCTCCCTCTGAATCTTAAAAATGAAACCAAAAAATTCCTTTCTAGTTCAAGTTGCACTAAAATGTTGGAATGTTGGATGAACAGAATGGAGTAGAAAGGGAAATAACCCATCATTCTAACATTGTTCCCCTGGGAGTCTGTACTCATGGTTTATATGTGGCTCCTCAAAAAGTGGCAGAAAGCTGGAGGGACCTGGGAGGATTACTTCCATTCTCTGCCTTTGCCATCTGCACTCTTACAATCTGTGAGGGCAGCAGCACATGGCCTCTGCTCTCCACCCTTGACAGTCTGGCATAGCTGAAGCGTGGCTTGGCCTCTCGCTTCCAGGCAGGACAGGAAAGACTAGTGGCATTTCCCTCAGAACAGTCTGCACTTAAGAACCTCAGAAATAGCCTTGGATTTCAAGTGACAACGATAAAACAGGAAAAAATTTATTAGCTGACAGATAAACAGACCATCCCTAACCTCTCAGTGTCATTTCTGAGAATCTCCTGTGAAATTAAGGATTTTTTTCTATCAATAATACTGGCTTTCTCTGATATGATTTCTGTGCTGATTATATCAATCCATCATCAGGATGTAAAAAACCTAGTAAATCTTCCCTGATACTTCCAGCAGGTCACCCCATATAAGACCCCATCACATGCACGGTATGAGAAAGTGCCAGGGAAAATAAATCAAGATTTGAAAGACTGTTTTAGAGTGAAACAAAAGTTGCTTCATACTATGTGTAGTACAATTCCATGGGCAAAACTGTTCCTCTGTCATTATTTAGGGCATAAAAGCTGAAGCACTGATCGTTACAGATTTAAAGTGTAAGGACATTCCTGCTGCCACCTGTAGGCTGCAATGATTGCACATGTGCTCTTTCAAATAAGCAGAGGTAATATTTCTGGAGAAATTGGCTATAATACTCTATATAGGATATATATGAATAAATACAGTATATGATGTCCTCTTGATTCCACTTGGAAATATGAAAATGTTCATGTTTTGGGGTTTTGTTTGGAGTTTTTTTGTGTTTAGTTTTTTGGTTTGGTTTTTTTTTTTTTTTCCTTTTTTCTCCAAGAAACCACATTATTAATGTGCAGAGCTCTGGGCTTTAGGGATCCCTTGGATTCCTGGAGAGTTTCAGTTTTGTCTTTCTCCAAGTTAAAGCACATTTTAAATATGTCAGGGATAAAAGCCAATCACAGAAAAACCGAAATATTAAAAAAGCTCCTATCCCTTGTGTCTGACTTCAAAGCAGGTTTGTACTTAGGACTGGGTAAGACAGTGAGCAAAAGAATGTTTTGCAGTCAGAGGAACCCATTGTTTGCCTCCTTTTTAGCTCCTCATAACTAAGATGCTTCATGGCTGCATACATTCAACTCTAGCTGTGCCCAAGAGCTTGTATCACTCTCCCTACAAAGGAAGTGTCTCCATTTAGGTAATTCCACTCAGGCGTTGTCTCTGGGCATGTTTTATTATTGTTTTTCTGGTCTCAGTTAGCATAAAGCTTGGGGAAAAAATGCTGCTAGTCACAGACGCTCAGAGTACTGTTTTGGCAACAGATGTTAAGGTTAAAGGCCAATCCATTTAAAATACTGATTGATGACATACACTTGCAAGCCAAGATGGTCAATGTGTGAAGAGGCTAAGGTACACAGTCCTGAAGTGGGTTGCAGTTGCAGGAGCAGTCATTCATAACAGCTCCAAAGGCTTCTGTGTGACTTCAGGTACTCAGAATACTATACCTCGCTGCTGAAAAAAAAGGAAGAAAACCTGTAAAAGAAGTGAAATTTTAGAAGTATTGAACATTATGCTGAGGCTGGAATAGCAACTGCTCTTCCTCCCTTGACTTCTGCTATTGTAGAGGCTCCTCGTTTCCTGCGCAAAGGGATCCACGCAGCAAAGACAGCATTTCTCTCCCTTCAGACAACTCTTCCTTTCCATTGGGGCTTGGCAGTGGGAAGGACCTTTTACACCCTCATATCAGCATATCCTGCTTCCCTGAACAAGGCAGTTCGCGCTCTCTCTCTCCTGATAAACCGCCACTGCCATATTTCCTTCGAAAAGCACCATCTTTGGGCTTAACATCCATACCATTAGGTAGTTATGGAATCAGAGTGACAGCAGCTTCAAACTTTGTGTGTCTTAAGTCTGGAATAAAAATATGTGTATCAAAACTTTTTATAGTCAAAATGATTCCAGTAGCAGCGTAAGTGGCTGATAGCTGACAGCATTCATAGTGCCTAGTACAGTACACCCTGCACAGGACCCATGACCAGAGACAGGTCTGTCCCTCTAAAGGAAGTAGAGTTAATGTTCTGTTGGAGTGCCCTTGTCTTGCACTGTGTAAGATAAATAACTTTTAACTTTAAATAAGTACCAGTTTGGTTCTCAGTGACTCAACAGAAATGACTAATGTCTCATTGCGGACTCACATGGAACCTCGTAGTAAATCCCATCTTCTATTGTGTGTGCCGCATGGCCCTCGAAGTACTCTTAATTGCAGGCAGACACCCCATGCAAACAAAGCAAGCGAACAATAGGGTCAATTCTTTGGCTACGCTGGCTCATGTTTTGGCTTTCTCGCTGTCCAGAAGCTTCAGGGGTGGACACAGGCCTCATCCGAATGGTAGGCTGTGCAGTCTCAGAGCCTCACCAGGCCCAGGAGCACACGTCGCTGTGTCTGATGCCAGAGCAGCCTTGCAGCTCCCCCCGTTCCTCCCACTAGCCCTGTGTCTGAGGGATACACGCGGTACAAATCAGGACCCTGGGTTTAGTCTCATTTCCTTAGGAAGCAAGGCTTACGTAATCATTTTGCTTGCCATTCTGTCCACATGTGTGTGTCAGGCCCCTTCCCCACAGTATTTTCTTAAATGCATTAGCCAAGCTCAACCGCATTTGACAAGTGCCTCAGAGATAATTGCATTCTGACAAGTTTCATGAATACTGGCAGCTGGATACCAGAGAGTGGCACCCAAAATTAGTGTTGCCACTGCGGGAGAGGCAGGCAGGGCTCAGCTGTGACACATGCTGCTTGGCAGCAGGCAGCACACGTGTAGCGCCACATTTGTCAAAGTGTCACAGAGGATACGGGGACAGCTGGGTTTACCCTGACATGCTTCAGCCGACGTTGCGGTGGGCTGCTGATCTAGCAGTGCCGTGGAGAGAGGGTGTCAGTGCGAGGGGAGCCAGCAGCTTCTGGGGTGAAGCAGCACAAGCTGTGGCGTGGAAGACGGGTTGGGGGGATAAGAGATGCCACGTGTCAAACCGAGCATGAGCGAGGGTGTTGTGGTAAAGATGTTGGAAAAGGAAAACTCACTTTGATGTAGGGTTTGTTTGATGAACAGACCCTACAAGCCTCAGCACACACATGCTCTAAGCAGGGACCTTTTCCAGAGAAGGTGTGATCAGCAAGTCAAAAGGTGGATAAACTCAGGGTAGATGGAAAAAGCCCTATTTTATCTAGGAGAGGAGGTCCACAGTGAGACAACTCTTCGAGCCCAAGAGTGGGCAATGGGTGTCCATCCTAGTAGTTCCACAGATGGGTAAACTTCTGTGCATAGTGGTTGAGTATGACAGAAACTCGGGGTGACAGGGATTCTGGTTTCATTTGGGTTTCTAATGGGGTAGGTTTGAGTGCATGGGATAGTGCAGGACTTGGCTCCTGGACATACGGGTGTGTGGGGTGTTTTTTTTAATGTTTTCTTGCTTCTCTACAATGCTGATTGTAGGTACTCTGCTACTCTGTCTTCCTCATCCACCTCAAGCAAAGAATTGAACTATCCTCAGTAGCTGAGACAGTAAGGAAGGGGCCAGGAGAGACCTCTTAAACATTCATGAACTGTTCAGGGGTGGGATTGTAAGATAAAACATTGCAGTGTGTTTACTGGCCACCACACTGCTAAAATTACCTTTTGAGGGTTTTTGAGCTCTTTGGCTGAGTTATTGACAGGAGCCAGTAATTGTTTGCTAGCCTTAGAGAGCATAAACATCTCTTTTTAGGTTCATCAGTTTCCTCCAGGCTGTGCTGCCAATATGCCTGAACTGCGTGTTGTAGGAAATACAGCGGAATTGTGAAAAGACACTGTACAGTCAAGGCCAAACTGGTATTTGGCTCATCTTCCAAGCCTGATAACGAATGTATGAACAGTAAGGATTTGGGGGAAGTGGAAACTATTGTATTATAAAATGGACTGAAGCCACCAGTAGAAAAATGACATTTTCACAATGCAGCATCTTAGCTACTGACTTACTATTATCAGAAGAGGCTTTGACAAATAAATCCTAGCATCACCTGGGAACATCTGACTGCTTAAAGCCCCTTCTGTCTGCCTTTCAGTGCAGAAAGCAAGTTGGTTTCACTGGCTGGTTGACAAATGTTCTGTCTAGCAGGAGACAGAGATGATGTGGTTCATTTTTGTTGCTTTAGATCTGTCAACAGCTGAGGACTCATTGTTCATGAGAGGTTTTTGACTCATCTGAAGTCCCTGACAAAGGTGGCTGGAATCTTGCCGTAGTGGTTCTGCTCTTCAATAGCACAGAAACAGATGCTGACATCCAGCCATGTCTTATCTGCCCAAAGGGCTGTCACACATTCCCCATGGCTCCAGATTTTCATGATGCTTTCTGCTCGTTCCATGTCACTGCGAGGGTTTGGGAGGAGTGCCTTCCAGAACCCTGTCAGTGACAATGGGACATGTCCAAGCATAGCTGACACACGGCTCTGTCTTCCTGAATGTGTAGCTCTGCATGCAGTGAGTGGGAAAGGTGAATGCTACAGGAGGAGAGAAGGCAAAGAAAGTAGGCCTCAGAGGGGGTGTGGGGTCTTCTGTACTGTATGGCTGGACACTGTGGGAGCTGGCGAACTTCATTTGCTCCCCACTGCCTTCAGAATACAATGTGAGTGACTGCTCTAATCCTCCTCTGCATGTAGGTTCCCTGGGAGGCATGCCCTGGTGTGCCAAAACTCTGGGAGATGGGTTGTAGGCCAACTTTAAGAAGAGGAGAAGGGCAGAGAAACTGAGAAAAGAAGGTTGAGACTTTTCCAAGAATTGCACTTACTAGGAGCCAGTCTTTTTTTCCCCCCTGCCATAGGGTAGCGTTTGCAAAGTGTTCATAACTCCAGGCAGGAAGCGCTTCTGCGATCTCCCCTCATTGCAGACACCTGCCCTCAGTGCAGCCTTCACACCAAAAGTCAGTGTCAAGGCCCTGACCCCCAGACAGCCTAGACTGTCTTAGTGCATGGCTTACTCTTTAGAAGGGAGACTATAAGAAAAAATCTTAATCCCGGCATCTTAATCCAAGAGTCCTGGACAAAGCTTCCTCAACAAAGTATATGCTTGAGGGCATGACAGACACTTGGCTATTGGTGCCTGACTGCCATGGTAAAGGAGAGTAGCCAGAGTCCTAAAAAACCATGGAGCATCAACACTCCTTCAGTACCTCTATGTACTAGTAAACCTTTTGTTTTCGTGGGCTCATTAAAAATTTCTCCTCATTCCACATTTAATTTGCTGGGGTTTCATTTGTATCAATATGTGATATTTTTAAATGGTCTAGGATGCCTACCAGCATACTAATTGAAAGTCAAGTTTAAAAGTTTTAAAAGAACAATGAAAAAACCCCAAATCCTGGTCCCCCTTACACAAACACAGTGCTCTGAGTTCAGTGCCTAATGTGATGTTGGTAAGGCATCATGTACCACTCTGCTGTCAATATGAGCTCCGTCATTCTGCAAATGATGCACACTGTGAGTTCTCACTCAGAAGTATGGTGAAGGCAGGGTGAGAGTCCTGCCAAATCCTGCCAGCTGCTAGGAGTGCTTACAGGTCTGCAGTCACAGAAAGGAAGAAATGGACCACCTGAGAGGGTTGGAGGGGAGACACACACATGTCAAAATACCTTGACACAGCTTTGAGTGCTGTTCCAAGCACAGCAGTATTCACTAACATACAGGGACTCTGAATAGGTGACTCCCCCTGGCAGTATGACTCCCCCAGCAGAAGTGGGCTGTTGTGTATTTCTGTCCCAGGGTCAGGTGGGGAATAGGGAAGGAGTCGGGGACTCTCAAGGACTTACTTGGATGCTTCTTTCCTTGCTTATTTTATTTTGCAAAATGATGTGTGTTCACAGGCATGTACAGTGGTTCCAGCGCTAACCATAACGGTCCCTCACCAGGTATATTGCCGCCTCCTCATGACATTGCTTCAAGACACCATCCGCTTGACTCTACCCTTTCCAGTCCACATCACCATCAGTCGCCGTTGGAGAGTGCCAGGGAAGGGTACGTGTATGAAACACGCTTGGCCTCTGTCTGGCATGATAATGAATGATTAGTTGTTTATTTTACTTTGCATGGATGCTATTCAAATGAAAAACACTGACTCAAACGAAGCAATTTTATTTGTTTTAGAATCGTAGAATAATTTAATTTTGAAGGGACCTCAGAAGGTCATGTCATCCATTCCCTCTGCAAAGCAGAGCAAACTTTGCCATTACTATCAGGTTGCTCAGGGTCTTGTCCTTGTTTTCAACAAAAGACACTGAGATTATTTTTCTTCATGGAATGCAATTGCATTTAGTTTTTTATTATTTTTTTTAAATTCTTCCTTGATAACTTCTTGTGGGTTTGGATAAGTGCAGAGAACTTTTCTCAGCTAAAATGAGATGTCTCTCAAAGGGTGAAACTCCAAACTATGACTCACTTGGGAATAAGGCAGTGTTTGCCTTAGTAAGACTTATTTTGTGTCAGAGCATCAGGCTTTGTCACTTCCTTGTTCTCTGGTAAGACTTTCTGTAATACATGTCTCAGCAGCAGGCATTAACGAGGAAGCTCCTAATCAGGGAAAGATATATGATCGCATTGATTGTATAGATTGTATTGCTACAGCATGGATCGCATTGCATGGCTACAGTATCTGATATTTCTAAAGCACCATTTGCTCAAGGATCTCATAACATCATCTCAACAGTAAAGAATCTCCATAAGCCACAAAATTCTGCTCTAATCTTTTTGCTCAGATTTTTATGGTGCCTAGCCTCATGCAAATTAAGCATCAAACTTACAGTTTTTCTTCCCAGCACTTTGGACAGAGAGGGGACTCTGCTTTACTGATGGGGAACTTGGGATGCAGAGAGATTAAGAGATTGTTTTTTCTGAAAAATATGTTGGGGTTCTTTAGCAAATACAGCAATTGAATGTAGAGTTTTCCTATCTTAGTCCAGTGACTGGCCCATCCCTTCTTTATATGGGGAAAGGAAAGCCCAGAAAGTTTTTACTTGTGTGCTTTAAGCAAAGGGCAGAAGGCAGACTGTATGTGGCATGTAAGGGGCACAGTGAGGAAAACTACACCTGGAATAGTTGAAGAACAATCTGATTGAGGAAATTCAATTAGGAACAAATTACTCAATTTTTTTCTTAATTTGGGAATGAATGCTGTAGCAAACTTAGCTTCTATACCCTGTTCCTCCTTCAGCCATCTCCTACACCTATGGCAGTAGCAGGTGCTAGTGACCCCTCCCAATGTAGATGCATATCTGCCCATCATAGGAATTGATTTATCCTAATCCTGGCATAAGATGCCTGTGCCCAACCCTTCTCCTTCCCTGCACTGCCACCCACATTCCTGACCTTGTATTTCCTGCTGGCAGACTTATACCTGTGGCAGAGCCATGGCCAACAGGAGGCACTGGGCATGCTGATTTAGGTGGAAGTTACAGCACATAAATAATGAAGTTTTGTGTAGCAGAGAAGGCAGTGAGTGCAAATAGGAGGAATGGAGACAGACGGTCCAAAGTGAAGGGAATCCACAAGCTATTCTTTCCCTGCAGAATGGGACTACTTGAGCCTGGGGGAGTAGAATCCCTTCCTCTCACTGCTCCCCAGTGTGCTGCTCAGCTCTTTCCTCTTTCAGTTGGTTCCTAGGGGAGTTACGGCAAAGAATCCCAACCAAGAATGAAATAAAGTAAGGATACACTATGGGAAGGATTTAATGAGCTGTCAGTAAGGTGGATTTGTTTCTAAGGTATGTCTCATTCTGGTACTGTTAACAAGAAATGAAAGCAAAGACTTGACCAGAATGAGGGCAACAGTTTTCCAGTTTGAGGGGTCTGAAGCTCCCCGATGAATTCTCCTTGCTGCCTCTTGTGTCTCCATTCCAGATTACGGCACTTCTCCTTCAGCAGAAACGCCATGCTGAATGATGTGAGTTTCTCACTAAGCTCCTTCTACAGACATTTTGATCATTTGCTTAGGCCAAAGTTTACGTCAGAATGGTCTCTGCTGTTTTCAGTTCTAGTGGCATAGGTATTCTTTCTCAGAGGAGACAGCAGTGCTGATTTATTTTCTCTGTGCTTATATACCTAAGTAATGTGAAATCTTTGCAGAAACAACATAGTTAATATCCTATGACAAAATGTAAGAGAGAGATAATAACAGATTTCTAACCATGAACCAAACGTCAGGAAATGGAGAGTGGAATGTATTTTTGAATAGTCATTTTGAAACAGGGTATCTAGTTTCATGACATAATTACTTGGAATTTTTCAGTATCTCAAATACCATTTTCTAAACTCAACATAATCAGCATTCAGCATTGTCATACCCAGTCCAAGATCCTTTTGCTGTATTTAATTGTTTATGCTTATATTATTAATGATTGCTGAAATAAAGCCCATACATGAAATTTTAATTGCAAGTACGGAAACTTAGTGTGAACTAATAGTCCTTGAATTTCATTTAGCACAGATTTGTTTAAAGCATTCATCCATTTAACTGGGTAAAATCACCTAATAATCTGATGCTTAGAGCCACTGAATTATAGAACCATTACACCTTTGCCAGTTCATAGCAGTATGCCATTACTCATATAAAATATATATGGTTTACAATAGGAAAGAAACACCTAACACTACCTTTCTTCATATGAACTGCTCCAGCTTTCTGGCACACACATAATGTTTTGCCTCATTTGTCAGCTGTCTCAGCATTCATGTTTAAGTAAATGCGAAGAATTTCTATACTGTGAATCAGTACGATGACAAGACTGGATTGCATAGTTTAAGTCTGTGGAATGAACCAAATGATTACTATCAAGTAACCTAATTACTGAGTCATCAAATATGCAAGATGCCAAAAACTACATGAGGCGGAGCACAAATAGTCTACTCAAGTTTGACATAAGATTCAGAATTTGATTTAAAGGCTTTTTCTTTTTTATTTAAAAAAGCCCTATGTTATACCATCCTTTGCCAAAGTCAATAACAAGTGGAGCAGTCAATTTTCCCTAATGGTTTGCTAAGACATTTAAATAGTTTGACAAAATTATCTAATTCACTTGAAAATGTTCTAGCAAAATCTGACTTCATTACCAAATGTATTTATACTGGCTTTATACAATATGGAGAGTATTTTTTTCAAATTCTGGTATGAAGTGTATGCTAGACCAAAAAATTTTACTTATATTGACATTAATTAAACTAAAAGTGTGTCACTGAGAAATATTTTGGCATACAGAAAGTGGGCTTGTCATGATCCAGGTTTAAATATATATTTATTTTTTATTTCAGGTAGCAAAGGTTTATTTTAGCATTTCTTGTAGCATATGCCATGTATAATGTCTAACTTGGTTTCATTTTGCCTATTGCAAAAACAGTCTATTTTGATTTGTAGCAGAATGAAGATGGAAAACGCGCTTAACTCTTAGGTGGATGTTGCACTTGGCGTTCTTTCTACTATTTTTTTAGCTGTTAGTCTAAGTCATCTAAAAATGTATTTAGTTTCATTTGTAAGCTATCTCTGTAAATTCCAGTTTAAAATATTTAGTGTGCTAAATTATCAGCTTAAATGAAACTGATATGACTAAAGTTAAGTGAGTCTGAGTGGCGGCACTGAGTTAAGGATTTGCACCAATTTAGCTTAATGACCTAACAAGGTCCCTTCGTAGGATCTGAACACGCTCTCTCTATATGTGACTGTGAAGCCCTCTGTCACTTGCATCGCCCATAACAAACAGCACTGATGTTCTCAAAAGAAGCTGGGGGTACTGACAAATAATAACTTTACTGGGAAGGTGATGTGTCTCCAAAGGGAAAGGAAAGTGAAACTATTTTTTTATATTCCTGTGGTAATTTAGGTAATTTCTGCTCTGTAAACACAACAGTAAATGAAGAACTAGTGGGATTAAGACATCTGTGATGTCCATAGGTGATGATTAATGAGAACTCTGAATCCAGTCTTGTGAGCCTTTAATATAAAGGATTAAGTAATCAAGGTTTGAGGAAGGAGCTTACACAACTCTCTTTTGCCCAGGCTTCTCGCCAGCTAACTGCAACCAGTTCAAACCTTGTTCCAGACCCCTCTGAAGAGCCACTTACCCATACAAAATCACAAGAAACAGGACTTACAAACAGTCAAGTGAAAAGAGACATTTTAATCAGGCTGCTTAAACATCAGAATTTTTGTTTGCTTGCTTCTTAGCACCTGTTAATTCAAATACCACAGAAATACTTAAATGTAGAGAGATCTCTGTTAAAAATTCAGTCTTTCATTTACCTTTATATAAAGTAACACAACATACACAGACCCTCCCTTCTTGCTCAGCCAGGGAACACCAGATTTGAAATTCCTGATATTTTTAAGGTTGAAAACAAATATGCAGGGTAAAATCTCATGTGTTAGATTTTTATTTGTACTACTACCATGTTATACTTTGGCAGTAGGAGCCTGTAAGCCAGCTCCCACCCACGTTTCAGCCCGGTTACACATGTTGCCAGGACCCTGTCAGGTGCATCCATTTCAAAGAAGAATCTGGCACAGCCCCCCTACCTGCTCTCAGTGAGCTGTGGAGCTGGGAGAAAGCACCCTCCAACAACCCCGCACCTCTGCTCTGTGGGATTGGTTTTGGATTCAGCTTTACTGGTAGATGATGACGGCATACAAAGGGTTTGGTGGGTGCTTGCCCATCAGATGGGACCAGACTCAAATTGTTTCACTGTTGTTTGCTAGTTTTCTGGAGCATGACTGTTTCTGGGATAAGAGTTAAGAAATTGCCCCAAAACCAGTAAAGGAAATGGAGGAGATTCTTTTCAATAGGTTGTGCTGTCTCCTTAACTGCCAGAATCCATGGCCAGATAGAAAAATACATTTGTGTACCTAATTCTCATTAGTTTCAGTGACAATTAGGTGTCTAATTACTTATGTCTAAATTTTATTCATCTTTAAGTTTGCAAGCTCACATAAATAAATTGAGTAGGAGCTGAACTACTCTGGAGAACTACATACCTACACAGTTTTTATAACAGTTCCTAGGACCAAGGAGATACATCATTCATTGTGGATTCCACTGGAGAATGCTCTTCATTTATAATAGAATACACAAGTCAGTGTTTTAGTCTTTCTTTCAAAAGCACTAAAACCAGTAACACAAAACAGATATCTCTGACAGCTGAAAACATTTTCAGTGGAGGAACCCAAGAACCCATCATCATTTATCTCAGCTTTACGGATCTGAGCACGCAAAAGGGGCATCGGTACATCTGTCCAAAGAAAGAACAATGTACAGGTGCGGAGCTGAGGTTCATGTAACAAAGAAAATCAGTAATTAAAAGCATCTGGTTTCAAATCCCAAGTCATTTATCTCATTGTAGAAAATGTGATCAGAATTCATTTATCATCATGTCCAGATAGGATTCTACAGTTTTTTTCCCCCTTAAAGCAAAATTAGCATTAGCATAGGCTTAGTTCAACAATACATAGTTAAGAATAACTTTGTGCTTGATCATGGGCTAAAATACTGTTTGGCCATCAGCAGAAGTAGGTGTATTTCATGTATTTCATTTGTGTTTCTAAAAGGGTTGGGTTGACATTCATTAGAGAGCCTTCATCAGCACATCTGAAAGTAAGTGCTATGTTGCCTGCCCAGAAGAGACACTGTAAGCAAAGCTGTCTTAGAGTAGAAATCAGAGTTACAGGAGAAGGTGGGAGGTTAAAGGAGTTGGTCAGAGTAACTCAGGAACCTTTTAATGAGTTTAGCCAGTACTGGTTTTATCTATAGTTAAATTTGTGCTTAATGTCTGTAAAGCTGTTTTTTTCTTTTTTTTGTTTTTGTTTTGCTTTTTAAGTGAAACTTCTGCAGTTACATGTAAACCATATATGCCAAACAATAATTTATCATGGTATAACAAGTTTAAGTTATCTTAACACCCCCCACTATTTGGTATGGTGCCTTTTAGACTGTAAACTTGAAGAAAGCCGGCATCAGCTACCTATATAGAATCTGCCAGCACCTGGAAGGATCTTGCTGCATGCTTGCCAGAGAATAATGACCCTAAATGACTAAAATGAGATAGACCACTCAAGCATGCAGTACATGCTGGATAACAGCAAGTAGACGGTATCTGTGTTTGATTGCATGTCTTTGTAATTGACTTCCTGGCAATCACTTGAACCTAAGGCAGTGCTCTTTATTTAAATATGGTTTGATATTTCTTTGAACACATTTATAAGGATTTTTTTTTATTTTTGAAATATATTTTCCTGCTAGATTGTCAGCAAGAATAAGTATTCAAATTTTCCTTACGTGTAGCGGCTGGTACTGTAGGGATTCATCAGCTTCATTTCAAAGGAGATTATTGAACAAACCCTTATAAATAAGTAAGTCTTTTTGATTGGCACAGTTCCCATAATGATTGCTATGATTAAGTGCTCTGCAGAAATCGCACATACCAAGTCAGAACAATTGTAGCAATATTCATTTAACATAGAAAAAAAGGTGTTTGTGTAATTTGTGAGTTTCTGTAGGTAATGAAATGCATTACAAAATATTGAGTTACGTCTTAGACCCAACTGAGACTTGCATGTGTGTTTGTTAGAAAAGACTGTGAGTATTTCAGTAAGTCACTCTGTACCTGAAGAGAAGGCCGACACAGAAACCCTCTGAGTCTACCAGGAAAGGACTCCTTCGGCTCCTGTGTAATTTTATCTAGAAGCGAGGAAAAGGCTGATACTGCCTCAGTCCTACTTCTGAGATGTTACACACAGAGGTATGTCACACACTGCATTAGTAGCAGAGCCAGAAAAGAGCCCGAGTCTCTTAACAAGAGACAGCTACTCAAGCTGGCCACAAGCACAGCGAGAAAAGAGAGAAACAGAGAGACAGTGTCGTATCGTGCGGTCACGGAGCAGAGTCTGCGGCCTTGTAAGAAGGGCAGCGTGTCATGGCCCAGTAAGTTGTTTGCTCATTGTTTGTAGAAAAGGGTAATAAAAAGCAATGATGCCCAGCAAGGTGATCTGCAGTGAAGGTTTTATTATATATCAGGGAGAGGGGGGGAAGAGGAGAAAGGAAGAAAGAAGGAGAGAAGGAAAAGATTCCTTGCATTCCAGAAACGTAGCCAGAGGCACCTGGCAGTGATTAGTGCAAAGGTTCACCAAACTTCAGATAGAGTCCATCTTAAAAA
>VZTL01074103.1:24397-37604 GCA_013400535.1 Scopus umbretta | reverse complement strand
GGGGGGTGGGGGGGGGCTTTGGTGTCCCCCCCTTGCACGTCGGCTCTTAAAATCGGATGTTAGCCCTCTTTATTTTACAAGTCGTTGATCATCGCTTACTGGAGTAGTGTTATCTTTCTGACGAAACACGTATTTTCCAGTTCTTACCTATTCATACATGAAGGCTGGAAAATATCCTTGCCTTCACCCATTTAACAATACCGGTTTATTTCTTTCGTTTAGTTGGGGGATATTCCGAGTCTCTGTGGTTTGTATTATATGCCTTATTTTCCTGCTTTGGGAGATGGAATTACTTCCACATAGGGTGGGTTTTGCCTGGCTGATTTATTTAAGCCCCTTTTAATAGAGTGTCGCTGTGACAGCTGTTGGCAGTGTTCCTCTGCCTCTCATGTTAAATTTGATGAAGCTGTTGTCACCATTAATTCACAGTTCATCTATATTTACCTCTTGAACGCTCCCATGTAGTGCTTAGCCCTCAGTCAAGCATAGCCTTGCTCCCCAAGTTCAATCCTAACTGCTCCGAGAAGCAGTCATGTAAACTGGTGAGGAACTGCTATTGCAGCTCATGTTTTCTGGTGTTTGAACAGCTTGTGCAGGGGTAGAGGAAGACACCAGTGAGAGATTTAATTTGGTTCTGCAGTTGATTCTTTTTATGCCTGCGATGGTTCGTGCTCACTATTCTTTTTCCAGCTAGGTGACGTGTTGTAATCTGCAGGGGTATTTTTATTTCTGCTCCTCAAGACCTGTAGCTGTGAAGTTCAGCAGGGTGGCTCTCAAACGGGCAGGTGGTTTTTCTAACGTCTGGAGGTTCTAGTGCTGCTCAAAGAGCTGCTGCTTGTGCTCAGCAAAAGCTCCAGAGGCAGCAGAGTATATGGTGAGCATGTGCTCCATGCAGCCTGCACGTTTGTCAGTGTAACGCTGGGCCATTTGTCACAGCTACCACAGGAGGGTAGAAGATCCAGCTTCTGCCTATTTACTCATTCATAGTGTTACTTTAATGCAGCTCTGAAAGAGGCTTGTACGTGAATGGCCAGGTTTTTGGTCCCGTCTTCTGCACCGTGCCGTCTTTCGGGCTGTAAATGGCCAAAAGACAGTTCTCTGGCAAAGGGCTCACCCCTTCTGGGCCAGCTGCTGTACCACCCCTTGGTGGGACGGGTGCGTGGTGGCAGGGAGGAAGCACTGAAACTTCCCTGCTCCACCGGTGGCAAGGATGCCCGGGGACTTCGTGGAAGTGGGTTGGTGAGGTTCTTCCTGAGCTGCTCCAGCTCCTTGTGGGAATGGTGGGTGAGGGTCTGTTCCCCGAGCGGGACTGCCCCAGCGCTCCCATGCTGGCCCGAGTCCCAGACGTCTGGGGGGAATTTTCCATCTCTCAGGTACAACCGCGTCTCGATCTTACACTGAGCAGTGCCACCACAAGCAAACACTTACTCGGGCTTTTTCTTTGAAAGGACAGTGCCGGCTGTCGCAGTTAAAGCTGTATTTCTAAGTCTAAAAAAATCCTACCTGAGGAATAACTGAAACTAATGCTTTTCTTTGTCTTGGCTGCAACTTGTGTGTAAAGCTTTACCCTGTTACAGCTACAAAGGCACTTAAACAAATTAGTTGCATTTACTCACTCTAACTACATTTTCCACTTCTGTTTTCTGGACATGTATCTCAGCTCATGAAATTTTAAATTAAAACTGAGCTGCGTTTAAGTTGCTTACTGAGGAGTGGTGTCATTTTGATCCTGTCATTATGGCTAGTACAGAAAGTCAGTGTGAAGGAATAGAAATCCTTCTCTAACTCCCTTTCTTCCTAATGAAAACCTGAAAGCAGCACTGCATTGTTATCTTTTTTTTTACAATATAATTTCTACCTGCAAAATAAATGTTTCTATAGTTTGGTGATTATGGAAATAGGGCCTTTCAAGTGTTTCATTTTCCCATATTGTGATGTGATATGTGAAGTTCTGTATTTTCTTTTTCTAGGCTTGCTCCCAACATAATCTCTCCACTTGTCAGCCCCCTGAAAGCATTAGTTCCACCTTCCCTATTGCAGAAACACGGCTCTCCATCGTCACACAGCCAGTCACCGAACGGGCAGCAATTTTCTGGAATATCAAATAAACCATACGCTCAATTTCAAAACCAGTCTGTACAGCAGGGATCTCAAGGTAACTCTTCCCCTCCCCCTCCCCCAGCTCCTAGTTGAGGAGAAAGAATTTATTTCAGTTTTTGCATTTTCGGCCAATACTGTCTTACTAAGGGACTGACATCTCAATGGGAACTCCATTTTTTAAAATGGCTTGATACACATACAGAGCAAAATTTTCAGACTAGTTGTCCATGCTGTGATATGTTATCATAACGTAAGGAGAAAAGCCATCACAACAGCAGATACATTGCATTTATTCAGGTTTTTCAGTAGATGGCTACTAGCTGTGCACCTCATCTGACTGGTCACCCAGCCTTCCGTCAGCTTGGAGAGAGTAACCCTGCCAAAGCAAGAGCCATCTAGTCCCAAAATACATGGGTGAAGCACACCTTGGCCATGTCCTGCTCAGTCTGCTGACAGTGATGCAGTAGACATGAACTTAGACAAAGAAAAGCTATTTTGCTATTTATTACTTGAAAGTTTGGCATCTGTATTATTTTGTATAATAATATGCAAAGGCACTCCGTACAACTATAGAGTGCCAGTGTGATTTGAGGACAGGAATGGGAGCAGCTAAGCAGCTGTCCCACTGCTTAATTTAAAACATTTTTTGTTCTGAATTAGTCAGCCTTTTTAATTGGGAGCTTATTTACCTATTCCGGAGTTCTGCTGTGGGAACTAATTAATGTTTCTGCAATTTTTGAGGTATAAATTAGCAAGAGATATTATTATCACAGATTCTTCCAGTAACAGGAGCTTGCATATTTGAGAAATATGCTATATAATCCAGATGGTATGCTGCTTAAGTGTGGTAAATACTCACAATAAGGAAGTGTGCAGGACATCTGTCTGGTTGCAAGTATAACCAAGCGTATAAGTTTATACAGGCAGATAAACGGCTTTTTGAAACTCATTTCACAGCTGTACTGTCATTTGTATAAGGTCATTTTTGGCTGGTGAAGTATCACATGTGATCAGTTTACCAGTGGGCAAAATAGGAGGCTTGCTTTCTCGCAATACATGCTGGGGCTAGGTCTGAAACACAGGAGTTGGAACACAAACCCAGTGAGCAATTCAGACACTGTAATGGTGTTCAGTATCCCGACGCTTCCCCCTGCCCTTCATTCTCTGAGCAGTATTTTTGCTCTTTGGTTGGACTGGCTTAGCCTGAAAAGTTAAAGTGTATTATATTAAATGCTTTGTGCTGAAGGAAAAACTAACTCAACCTGATGCTCAACAGATTATTCAATTTAAAAAGATTAACTCTGTAAGGGAAAAGTGGCAGATTTATGATAGCATATAATGATATATGATTATGTTACTATAATGAGCTAAATAACTACAAACCACAAGAGGAAAGTTTAGCAGCTCATTACTATGGCAGAAACAAATGCATAGACAGAATAAGTTTTGAACCACTTAAATAAATTGACTTTATTCCTTAAGAAAACCACATTTCCTTTTGAATGAATTGTTGCTTTCTAAGTGTTATGTCGTGTGGTTTTGAAAAAGCAATAATTTTCCACTTTGGCCAAATGTTGAAGTATTATTATAAATTCATTATGGAAATGGTCATTCAAAAATCAATTTTGATTAGCAGCCTTTGAAATCGATTGATCTGTAACCTGTACTTAGCTGTAGTTGCTCTACATCATCTTTGCATCTCAGTTCATTAGTAGCACATTTGTCTAATGGAATCTGTAGTAATTTGGGTGTTTTGAATTTTTACTGAAAAAAGGAACACTATATAAGTCTAGCTGTGGAACTAGGCATCTGTATAGAAGCATATAAACATTGTGGATCTGAAATTTTTAGAAGACGGCAAGTTTCGTCAAGCTGGTAGCAGAAATATTGATAATGAAAGAATAAGCTGACATTATTTATATGTTTAAACCTAGTTGTAGTAAGATCACATGGAAATTATTACATGCTGAAAGAATTTGGCAGGCAGTGGAATCCTGTAGTTATTTATACCTGACATGATTTCTTGTCAGAAATTTTATGGAATTTGAAAAGCTGAGATTTATTTGCACATACATGTAAATGACATGACATAACAAGATGGCATTTAATAGCCATATTCCAATTATTTACTCATTACATCATTCATTTTAAAGCTGCTTGATGTTTCCTAGGCGGTGCCTTAGAGAAACAGAGGCAGCCAGTGCACTGTGTGAAGTGGCTAACTGCAGCTTTTCTGTCACAAATTATTTCAAAGCAAAATTTTAACTAAATGTTATGTTTGGAACTCAGTTTATTCCTTTATTAACTGTTATATTTCTACATCTACTCTATATAAAACATTTAATAGCAATCATTTAAACTGACAGGACATTTAGTAAATTCTTCACTTCAAAATTAACCTCAGAAAATTTTTGATTTAAATCAAAACTGAAGGAAAACCTGAAATTCATGTGGAAAAAAAAATATTGATGAAACACTTTTTTGCCAAATTGGTACTACACTTTTGCTCTCCTAGAAGGAGCAGGGATGTTTGCACCAGACAAACTTGCTTACTTCATATTTTAACCACTGAAGGGAGGGGTTTTTAAGAACTTGTAAAAAATGCCCCATGTTTAGTTTACTCTAATCAACCTTATGTGGTTGTTAATTGAGCCATTGGTTATGGGATTTTAATCATATCTTAATTCCTAGTGCTTTCTGCGTAAAGCATTTCAAAAACTCTAAAGGAACCACAGCTAAATGGCATGAACCAAAAGCGCCTTTGTTTCGTACTGCACATATTAAAAATGTGTAAATGCAGTACAGCTCTGTCTTGTATTGCATATGCAAATCACAGATTGTATTGCCAGCACGCGGCAAGTTTCATGTCCTGTGGTGGTGTAAACTGAATGAAACCTTACCTGGCAAGAGCACCCGTTGTTACAAAAGTCCTTGTGATTGCTTTAACTCACATGGCGTTTCCGTCTCTTGTCTAATGACTTTGGGTTTTGGGAACACTTAGCATCTAAACAAGCTGGCAATTTTCCCTTTTTAACAGTGCAAAAGATGCATGAGGCTCAGATCCTCTGGAACAGACTGACTGGCCTCTTGAGCCATGCCAGGCTGCTGAAGGCCATCAGCAAGAGCCAACCTGCCTGGTACCAAAAGAAACTCTCCACTTGTGCCTCTGAAGCAGTGGGTGGGAGTATAGAAAGTATATAAAAAGTCATGAAAAAAAACTTACTGACACAGCAACTCACTGATCCTGCAGTCCTTCACCCTGGAGTTACGCAATTTCAGTCACTCCAAGACTCATTTCCACCTTCCAGGATTGACATTCAGCTGGCTGTGTTTTCAAATACAGCTTTTAATACTGCAAGCACAATTCTTCCTACCCGAGTGTTGTTTCATGCCCAGTCTAAGTGCAGGGAACATCACCAAATTCTTCCTGTATGTCCTGGTAGTTGAACTGCAGATCAGGTTCGCCAGATGCAACTGCAGTTCTTCAGTGTTTCAGATGCAAGGCCAGAGTCCTCCTGAATAATGTGCTGCCACTGTCACTCCCCATGAAACCTCCATGCAGTCGTGTGAGAAGTTACTCTGAAGATGAGTCATGTAAACACACAGAAGAGAAATACAAGGGCTTGGTGACAGGCCTCCAGCCAGGCAGCGAACTGTCTGGTGTGAGATCCCGGCATAAGGGATAAAGCAGGCACTGTCTGAACTCGGTAATCTTCGCGGTGCTCTTGGCTATGCAGAAGAGCTGTCTTGAGTCTCTGCCTCTTTCTCACCTTTTGCAATGGCAAAAGCTTTTGGGAGTCTCTGTCTTTCTCCTCCACCTTTCCACCTCAAGGAAGCAGCTACCTGCCTTGTCCACTCCTCCCATAGCCATCCCCGTGCCTTTTTCCACGCACATAGAATGCCTTCCATAAAGCCTCTGTCCCTTTCTTACAGGGTCCCACTGTCTCATCATTTCTATGAAGCTAGTGCAAAAGGAAGTAAACCTTCGTTATACTGCTCAGGTCAGAAGGGTTAAAAGTCCCATTTTTAGTGTCACGGTTTGTTTTGCCTGACCAGTGTTCTTGCTGCAACCTTTCCCTTCCTCATTCCATCTGTTTTCTTTAGTTTGCAACCTGCATTTTTCACATCTGCAAGCACAGTAGAACAGGAGTGGTGTATTTCTCTGTATTTTCTTTGGGAAGCACTTAGCAGAAATTTGGGCCTGATGAATACAACAGTGCAGTAACACTAGTATTTTCCTACATCATGTCTCTTCATTGGATAGTTCCAGTAACACTTTTTGTGCTGCCTTTTCAGATTATCACACAGTGATGCTGAGGGATAGATACTGCAATCCAAAGGAGAATTTGATTGCTTATGGCAGTTCTTTTCCAGACTTCTGAGTCTGACGTAGTTCTCTGCCTCAGGTGTTTTTTCCTGAGCAGCTAGACAGTGTAACTTAAAACACTTCAAAAGAAACCTTTACCCGTAGGTCTTGAGAAAACCCTGGATCCAACTAGTTTCAATCCAGTTCTGTCATGCTTGGCTGTTCTCTGATTTTCTAAGCTGCTGTGCCAGCCCTGCAGATCATAAAGATATTTAATTGATTTAACAAAAGCAAGCCTGGGAGCATGACGAAAGGGCAGCAATTACAGAGACAGAGAAAATACACGTCATGCCTTCCCCAGAAGTGAAGTATATAGCAGACATTCTGGAAAAGGTTCAGTTTTTTCTCTAGCAATGCATGTAAGTGCTCTCTACAACCAGTTACACCTCGTCTGAAGCCAAGTGTCTCATTTTTTTTTCACTGCTCATCTCAAAAGGATATATTTTTAGAAGGCTTACAGCAAGGAGTTCATGTTTTGTAAACAGAAGGGTCAGGATAATTATCAAAAGCCAATCAATAAAGCACTGTACCTAAAACCACATTAAAAGATGGCTTTGCTACCTCTCATAAGAACTCTTTGGTTTTTTGAGCCAGACTCTCCAGGCAGTAAATAGAAGCTGTTGTCTATTTATTCCGAGGAAGGACATGCATCATTTAATACTCAGCTTTCCAAATTTCTGGGCCTTCTTCTACATAGCAGCAAATATGAACTGCTTCGGTACACTGTGCATAGTGTCTTTATCTAATATAGGCATCCATTAGTACTTCACCAATCATGGATATCAACAATTTAGGTATTTTGTGGTGGAGGACCATAGATTCTCAAGAAATGAATCATCTAATCCTTGCAGATGCTGCCAAAACACATATTAAACTGTGAAACTTCAGAGCAAATCTTTCACCACTTTATGAGTTCATTGCATTTCTACTAAAGACTGCCTCACTTCGTCTTTATTTATTACCACCTTAGAAACAAGACCAGAATGAACAGACAGACCCTGAGCTTTGCCTGATATGATCTACTTGGTCAAACTTTGGTAGTAAAGGGAAAATGCAGAAAGACAGGAGATCTTTCTTAACAGGAAAAAGCTCATACACGGCCTGATTTGTAAGGGACAAATTCCAGCCTGTACAGCACCAGGTGCTCTGGTGATAGGCACAGGTATTTCATTGCTAAACAAACAGACTGAATAGCTGCACAACTGGCCCGACAAGTCAGGTTTTCCACTGGTGAGTGGAGCTGCTGACTTCTGTCAGCTGAAGATCTGGGTGGGTCTGTGTTTGACTGAACTACCTGGAGCTTTTGCAGTAGTTTCTTAGGAGATATTTCAGTCTGAGTAAGACTGAGGGAAGAAAGACAACAGCTCCATTTTTTTTCTGGCAATCGCAGTAGAATCCTGATAGCACATTCTACTAAACTTTAAGCCTGACTTCAGTCGCATGTAAGGGAAGGAGCATCATTTCAGAAGGGCTTTCAGAGAAGATGAAAAAAGGGATAGATAATATGCAATTAGTGTGCAGTGCACCTGGAATCTGGAAGAGTTTGTTGAGGCAGGAGGAAGGAAGAGAATTAAATCAAGCTGTGGTTAGTATAAATTGTGGCATGCTTTGAGGTCATCCTTATGGGAGCAAATGACATTTTCTCTTAGGATGTCAGCAGAAACTTATAAGTTGTAAAATTTCTTCCTTAGCAATTCATTTGTCCTTTACTGTTAAAATACCTTCTTTTGTTACATACAACCCATTCACAACTTCTGCAGGCAAAAACCACACTGCTAGTCCACTGGTAATACAATACTTTAAAAAAAAAGCAGGACATAAGAAATGTAGGCTATGCGGGGGGACAAAAGTCAAACATGCCCCAAAAGCAGAATGACCAAGGCAGCCAGAGACCATGCAGATTCATCTCGACACTTTTCAGAAGCAAGAAGAGCCTCTAGCTGAACTCAGAGCCTTCACCTGACGTCCACCTGGAGTCAGTCCTGCACCTCTAGTTCAATTTTATTTGGCAGACTGTAGCCCCCTGTGTTCAGTGGCAGGGGTTTCATTTCAAATAAGAGCAGTCTGAGAAAGGAGAGGGTTAAGGTACTCTTGCAGGTATTTCAAAAAAATAGCGCTGTCTCCAGCAGCGCATAACGCACACTGGATGGGAAAAGATTTTACTCAACTGAAAACAAAGCAGTGCCATTCATTTAAATATTGCATTAATGTATTTAAATTAAATGTAATTCATTACAGACACATTCCCTTAAGAGCTGAGTATCCTGGACCTGATCCAGTGGAGTACTTACTACTTCGCTTTGAACACAAGTGGGCTGTTAACTGCGTTCAGCTGATCTATTGCTTGAAATGAAGCGCATCTCTGAGATTTTTGCTTGATGGGGATAACAGTCCACAGCACCTTGTGGGACCGAGTCTGATGTAGCTTTTATATGATTACGCCTTATAGAATAGCATGATCATTTTTCCATAGTTAAAACTCAGGAACTAAAAACCCCTGCAATAGTAACGAAATACTGTGACAGAAATGGAGCTAATACCGTTGCAGTAGTGTTAAAATGCGTGTGCAATATCTGTTTTCAGGTTACCAAGGCAGCTTTCACTCAATACAGAACTGTTTCCACTATGGAGACTGCTACAGAACAATGGACCAGTCTGTCACCAGTGATGTGCTAACAGGGGAATCCCATTGCTTTAATCCTCTGAGGCAAAATGGCTATCACATACTCAATGCACCTTTAGCTTCAACAGGTAATTTATTCCACCTATAAAGAATTGACCGTATGATATTTTTAGCAGAAGGGGGGAAAAACCACATTTTATAGTCAATGTTATTACACAAATATGTTTGCATAAAACCTCAGTCACTGAAATTCATTTGCATCTCTCAAAATCCCAGAAGGAAAGCAAATTTGTTTTCTTTAATCCTCCTGTATTTGACTGATGACAAATTCTCCTTCTGTTCTGCTGGATGTCATAGGCAACACACACCTTCAGGAGAGCTGACAAGACACTTCTCACATTTATTGGGTGGGCTATTCATTGCACAGCTCTTCAGGTATGCTCAGGCAGGTTTTTATAATCAGATCAAAGTGAAGAAGATAGTTAACAGAATTCTGAAGAAAATAGCAGCAGCAGGGACTTCCTGTCCATCTAAGAGTGAAAGGATGGCTTTGTTTTGCAATACTGACATTTACAAAATGGAAAGGCACTGCTTTGATAAATTCAGCAAAAAATATTAGTTTGTTTCTTTTTGTTCAGGAGTTCCTTTGTATTTGTGCTGGTGCACATTCATGGCAATTTTATTTTCCTGTTTAGCTACATATTTGCATAATGTAAAATTTGCAACAAGGTGTTATAGCTAGATTACTGTAGTACTTCAATATTTAAGTATTCATTTTTATAAAGAATTTTTTCCTACTTTGAAAACCACAATGAAGAATTGACAGAATTACTGAAATCAAACAGAATGTGAGTATTGTCAGAGCCATGAAACACTACCATTTACTGCAGTCTTTACTTACATATCTCCAAGAAATTCTTCATGTCTGAATTCAGGAGGGCATCTCGGTTAAGGACGATACTGAAAACATATGTTTAAATGCTTTTTGAAACGGGGCCTGAGTCAGACCACAAAATTAGAGTTGACTTTCCTGTTTGTTTTGTATTAAAGGAGACTCTGTTCAGAGAGAGCGTGCATGCATTTGTCTGGTGTTCTATACTAGAAAGTGTATGCATCAGTAACAAACACAAGCGAAAAGTTTAAGATGAAGTTGCAACTTCAACTTTGAATTCTTTTGTGTTATTCATAAGTTTGATGTTACTAAAACATAGTTTTTTCATGTCAGCATAAAATTTCAACTTTAGATTGACAGCCTGCAATATTTAAAGAACAGACTAAGTAAACTTTGCAAAAGAAATTGTAGGAGCAAAGAATAATACTATGGCAAGACACCAACTTCAACAACAGTTGATTTTTCTGTCTGGGGCTGAACTATTATGAAATGTTTCTGTGTAATATTTTTGGTTTTAGAGTGGGTTTTGAGGTATGCAAATACTTAAAAGGCTGAAACATAAATATATATGAAATATATAAATCTTATCTCATCTTTTTGTGTGTAAAATAGAACCATTCGGGTTTGCAAGATTCATCAAGGCTATGCATTAATTTTTTGGGGGCTTTTATAGCACCATTAATATCAAATGAGATCTCATCTCACAGGAATGCCAAATGTGACTGGCAAACAGCTGTTCCATGAATCACATTAACAGTCAATAAATTTTTATTTTCTCTTCAGGACTTCGGATAGTTTACTCTATCTGGAATCTAATAATGATTTCTGGGGTGTATACTTATCTTGGGTTTTGTCCATCTGTGGTTGTGTATCCACCCTGTATACAGGCTCATCAAATAGAAATTAGCATAACATAAACACTCGCAAAGCTTGCCAAAATACTGGTCACTCCACTTGGACCGACACAGCATAGGGCAGATAAACAGGACAAGTTCGTCTTCCAGAGACTTTGGACATATACTGCATGCCAGATTTCTGTAGACAGCAGAATTTGACCTGTAAACTAACAGTGAATTAGTACGTCATAGGAAAATGCAGAAATGTAAATAAGTAGAGAATTTGGTCTCAAATAATAAAAACATACCTAATAGTAAAATACCTATAATTAAGTTCTAAGGACTGAGCTGACGATCCTTTCTGCAATCAGGACTGGCTGTGTAAGACTACAGGATCTGTCATTGCTGCTGGTGGTGCCGTGCCACACAGCCTGGAGGCCACACTTAAGCCTGGTGCAGCGTTTGATTCAGCCATATCTAGACAGCTTGCCTGCAGTTAGGCGGGTGGAAGAGATGAGAGAAAGGCTGACAAGAAGAGCGAGCCTCATTTTCCACATGGGGAGCTGAGGCACAGAAAAAAGTCATTTTCCAATGGCTCTACAGAGCTCCTCCATCCAGCGGAGAATGGAGCCAGGTCCCAGTGCTTTATCCACGAGGATCAGCCATCCACACACTGACGTGCAGTTCACACGAATGTGACTTGTAAGAAATTTATTTTCTACATCAGGCACTTAGTTCACAGGCATGTTCTTAACTAGAAGAATCTTGTTCCATGTGTTGCCTCATCTGACTTAATGCTGCTGATGATTATTAAAATTGTGGTAGGTGGCTCTGTGGGCTGGGTGCAGGGGTCAGAACCTTGCGCTGAAGCTCACACAGACGCTTTTCTGAAGACCCAACCCAAATCAGAACACTCGAAGGAGAAGGCTTAGGCGGTTGCCCAGCCCCCAGGCAGACATCAGGGCCATGGGGCAGATAGGAGGGTCTGGATGGCGTGAGGAGAAGCGCGGGCACAGGGACAGATGCAGGAAGGAGGAGGGCAAGGCAAGGAGTGAACACAGCAGGGGTGAAGTAAGGAAAAGATCCGGACTGCAGTAAAATGAGTATGTGCGCAGGTTATAGTGGGGCATAATAGGAAATTTTCATGTCCTTTGAGCTAGGCGATAAATCTTTTCTTTTGGGCTCCCTGGCACTCCAGCTGCCACAGCACCTGGTAGCAGGCAAACCTGTTCCTTTCCACAGGGATGCACAGCTCAGGGAGGCTTGTAGCAGCTGTGGAAGTTTTGCAGTATAAAAGGAGAGAGACAGAGAAACTCTTCCCCTCCCCGCAGTGCTTTCTGATAGCCTGGCAAGCACTGGGCCAGGTGAGGAGCCAGCAGCGTGGTGGGCTGAGGACAACGTGGTGCACAGCTCCTTCCACACGTCCTGTGAGCCTGACCTGACCCAGACATGCTTCCACAGACCTCACTTCTGCAGTATGTGGCGATCCAATAAATGTACGATCCAGATTTCTTCTGGATCTTAAGAGCAGCTGGGAGACACATGGAATGTTTTTCCTAAGTGCCATTAAAAGGAAAAACACACAAAACAAGAGGACTGCATCCTTTTTAGTGTACACTTACTAGAATCCTTGCCCACTCATTGTTTTGACGTCCTATTCATATAATGACTGTAAAGTCCCGAGAGAGTCATACGCCGATTCTTGCACTTCACTTGCAAATGGGTAGCTTTCTGCAGAAATGAGTGGGAGCTTCATCTACTATGACACAAATGCCCATGGAGGTTAGTTTGTATATCTCCTGGGTAAGGCTTTGATGGTAAACCCTATTGTCTTTTCATTAACGCCATGCTGTGCTGCATAATCCCAGGCCTCAAAGTATGCTTCCTTCCTTATATGTACTGTGGTACTAAATCATGTCCATACCACTTGTCATACTTTCAGGCTATGATGCAATCTCTGAAGCACAGTGTGTATCTGAAGACATGGTCTCTAATGGAACTGATGAAAATGGATTCTTCCAAAATGGTGCCTTTGATCACTGCTTGAATCACATTCCTTCCATCTATACAGACACCCAAGAGCAGTGCTGACCTTGTTTCCTTTATTATACCTATAAGTGTGTATGTAATAACAAAGGTGTTGTTCAAGTACTTTATTTAGTCTGTATCCCTTTATGTGTGCTCATTTAAATAAACACCTCACATTTACCAAACCATTTTATACATTAATAGTCTGTATAAGATAATATTGGAACCTGTTCCTTTGCTGTGGCACTTTGAAATTCATGCTTTAAGGGAACGAGGAGCATTTCAAGCAGCTTGTTTTGTAAGTTCTCTCAGTAAAGTGTAAATGTAAGTTATATAATAAACTTGTAAAGAAGGGGGGGGGG